>CM060252.1:1222500-1437500 GCA_030684275.1 Acipenser oxyrinchus oxyrinchus | reverse complement strand
GAAGGTCAGACACGAGAACCTCTTACCTGCTGGCGCCGCTCACACAGGAAATGAACAATTTTATTTAACCTCTGAAAATGTAAAAACAATCGAGAAATGAAGGCTGCTTTATAAATAAAATGCTATTCAGATTGCTTTATTACTTATATTCATGTATTTATTTATATATTTAAGTATATACATTCTAAATTCACGCGAGACAGACAAATGATTTACATGTGTAACACTTTTACAAGTTTTTATGTTATGAAGCTTTTCTAAAAAATATTAGGATTATCTTGTTTCGCCAATAAATGTTAGCAGGTTGAATAGAAGGAACCCAGAAATGTATCACAAATACATTGTTTTACCAAAAATGTAACAGCTTTTTATCAATCTGTGTTCAATCTATTACGTTGTTTTTCTCTAACCTTCTAATCGAAATAACAGGGGCCTATTGTATTTTCATAGGGACTTCAACCAAGTAAATGTAATTAGATATTACTAAGCAAATGACTATCAGGGGGACAAACTCACACACAGAAAATTCAGAGAAAGTTGGAATAACACTTTAATATAGATTATGTAATTCTTGTTTTCTACCAGAATCCACATTTACACGCAATAAATAAGGAACACACAAACGACGAATTAGTGGTTTGAAGAAAAACAGCGTCTATTATTCAATTACACAATATAATGAGTCATTTTTCTTCTTTTCCTTTTTTTCAACAATACATCATTTTTGGTCCGTAAAAACTGCAGGGCATGAAAACAAAGGCTTTGCCACATATGACATTAACACCCCTTTACAAAAAATACTAAACAACCTCGACACGTCAGTGAGAAACATCAAAAATATTTCAGAATGCGTCTTCACAAACTATTATTTTACAAATTTACAAATCGTGGGGGGAAAGAAAAGGTCCATTGGGTCTCAGAACATTTAAGAAGAGTTCATGATATGTCTGGAATACACACCTTGATAGTAAGACGTGTCGCTAGAAATCTGCGAGGGGTCTAAGCTCGTTTTGCTGGACATTGAACCCATGGAAAGGGCTCCTGAGATGGAAGACCCATAACCAGAATAATGCATCACCTGCTCGTACGTTTTAAGGTCCATTTTGTGGTGCTGCTGCTCGGAGGACATTAGATTGTTGATGGAGAAAGGGTGGTTGAACGAATAGTGGTGCTCTGGCTTTAGGTGCGCTTCATGGGCGAGAACCGAGTGATGCTGGGACATCAGATGCTGTGCCTGAGACGCTGGGGAAGCCGCATGCCCGGGGCTCAGTGCTTGGTTTGACTTCATGTCTGGCATGGATCGCTTGTGCTCGTTTGAAGAGGACGCATTGGAGCGGGGAGACTCGTTGCCGTTGCAGCTTTCGGAGCTGCTGTGAGAGCCCCCATCAGATGCCTTCCTGCCCGAATCCTTTGGAAGCTTGTCACACTTGAAGCGCTTCTGTCTCCTAAGGTAGCAGCCGTTCTCAAACATGTTCCCCGAATCCGGGTGCAGAGTCCAGAATGAGCCCTTGCCAGGCTTGTCGGGTGATCTCGGCACTTTAAGGAAACAGTCATTGAAGGACAGAGAGTGGCGGATCGAGTTCTGCCAGCGCTGCTGGTTCTGTCGATAGAAAGGGAAAAGGTCCATGATCCACTGGTAAATCTCACTGAGGGTGAGCATTTTGTTGGGAGATTGCTGGATGGCCATGGTGATGAGGGAGATGTAAGAGTAAGGGGGTTTGGCGTGCGTGTAGCTTCTTCGGTAGGTTTTCGGGTCCCTTGATCTATTGATATTAGACTGCCCGTACACGGGGCTCATTGCGTTCATGTTCGTGTAGGATGTCAAAGCATTCATGGATGGAGGCTGGGCGTTCATAGCGCTCATGTTGGGGCTGAGAGAGGCGCTCATGCCCGCCATCCCAGCGCCCATGCCGTTCATGGCCCCTGTGCACGCTGACATGCCCGTCATTGAAGGGCTCATCCCGGTGTTCACGTAGGACATGTTCATAGAGCTGGCCGTCATGTTGGCCGTGGAGCTCATTCCTGGCATACTCATGTATGTATTCATACTGTTCATACCAAGTCCCGGATTCATGCTGCCTACCGATGTGTAGCACTAGATGAAGAAAAGCAGAAAGGGTTTAGTCAAAAACAATAACAATGTTTTTGTTTTTATCAAAATGTACGATTATATTCAGTCAACACACTTAATTGTGTATTTGAACAATCATGTGTTTTTGTATTTTTTATTATTTTAGTTGAATGCGTTTGTTCACAGTTCACAGTTATTTAAAATACTGAGAAACATCTGTGTTTACAATATAGCAAAACAATAATAATAATCAAATAGACAACGATAACGGCATTTGTCGAGTTTCTAATAGCTACCCTACCTCTTTTAGATAGACAATTGATTAACATTTGTTTTTTTTTTCTTTTTCAACAAAACTTGACTATTCATTAAAATGACAGGACGTGTCAAATTATCGGCAGCAGTAACATTTGAAAGTGAGTTATGTAAACGAGAAACTGCCGTCTCCTGTTGGTTGCGCAGAAGTTACAAAATTAACAAGCATACATTGCATTTAGCTATATATATCCTTTTTAGAAATATCATTTTTAGAAATGTAGGCTATAAATGAATTAACATTAAAAACACGCAAGTAATTAAGTGTATCTGGCTTTTATGCAAAACGATTTGAGTTAGTTGTTCCCTTTGCATGTCAACCCAACTTTGTTAGGATAGTAGCGCTCGGAGATCTGCAGGATTTGGAGTCGCCTCAAGTCAATATTTGATCACACAGTTAATATTATCTCAAGGCTAATACTGAGTTGTATAAAAAGGATCGGCTTTAGACAAAAAAAAGTATAGCTACCCACCTCGGGCTCTCCGTAATAGCTGGTCCAGTCTGAATGTTCGTGTCCTTCCATTTTCACTGCACCCAGCATCGCGGAAGCAGCAGAATCTGTGTTCTACTACTTCTGGAGAGAAGATGAAAAAAAAACTTTCCTAAACCAAAATATCTGGCAACGGGTTTCTCAAAGCGCTGGTCTGCTGTGCAGTTCTGTGCTCGTGCATGTGTGTATTTCAGAATCGCGGTGCCCAGAGCTGCTGGAAAGTCTATGCTGATGACAGAGTCGAAGTGACGTTGGTGGCTGTCTGCAGACGCTGTGATATAGCTGTGTGCGGCAGCGAGCCTCCAATCCCTACTTCTTCGGAGCCCTATTTGAATAATCATCTCACACCTTGGCGTGAGCCTCTTCGGCTTGGCCTCCTATTATACACCTGCCCTGGCTGAAAAAGAATAAACCCATTTGAATAGATCCATTAAATCCTAATCTGGTTGCTCTTCAATAGAAAGAGAGGGTGTTTAAACTCATAGATACACTTTTTTCTTTTTTTCTTTTTTTTTTTTTTGGCATGGATATCCTTTTGTTGAATAAAACAAAATCAATACATATATATAAAATATTACGTTTTTATCTAGATTTTCTTCAGCTAAACTGGTTTAAAATCGTTATTGTATGTTTTAAAACTTTTAAAGCCACAGTCGAACCTTTATTTTACGGTATCAATACATTAAAATAATGCTGTCATCCAGGTGTGTTTATTAGGACGATTCGATGACAATTTCACTTTTCCTTGAGGACTTGTCAGTTTAAATAAACCACTTCGGCATATCGATGATGATTAATATACAGTAGCCTAAAATGGATTTATTGAATACAATATATTTTCTTATGTATTGGTTTATTTGGAAATCACATACTACGACTACAACTACTACTACTACCACCAATAATAATAATAATAATAATAATAATAATAATAATAATAATAATAATAATAATAATAACACTACTACTACCACCAATAATAATAATAATAATAATAATAATAATAATAATAATAATAATAATAATAATAATAAGTTGCAGTTTTGAGGTAGTGGTATTTTCAGTATGAAGATTACATTCTGCGTGTGTTTTGTTCAATCTAGGATCCATTAGTGCAATGTTGTTTGCAATGGAATGAGATTTGGTGTTGGTACAGGGGAAAGGTGTAAGGCTGGTGTCGGTACAGGGGTCCAAGGTTACTCCAAGCTCTCTGCTCCCTGCGTATCTGAATGTTTCGCAACTTAAGCAAACATTTGAAAGCGAATTCCACACAGTGACTTTACCAAAAAAGAGTTTATATAAAACACTCACATCGGCTCAAATAAAACAAACAAACAAAAGAAAAACAATTGTAATCTTAACTTTCACATGGAAATTATAATTTCAAGTCTAACTATATATGAAAATAATGTAACATGCTAACAATGCATGGTCGTTTTAGTTGCTTTCCCCGTAATTAAAAGTAAATATACTAAGAGATATTATATTAAAAGAATATGCTTTTATGAAACAAAATGTCGAATGTGCATTTCGCTTGTTTTAATACTGCTCAGTCCCAGCCCCGAGCCCTGGTGTTTTATTGATTGAGCGGGACACTCTTTCTGTTTGAGATATTAAACACAGTTTATTTAATGTGTTTGATCATCTGAGATTTAGCGGCTGTCTTCAGCGATGGCTGATAAAGCAGCCTTCTGAAAACACGGCTATTCTTTGAAGTGGAATTAATCGTACTATTTCACTGCTAATATATTTGCCTATTACACAGAGACAGCAAGTGGTAGAATTCTCCGGGATCTGTTTTCATATAATGCGCGAATACTCGAGTGGCCGAATCCACTCACACGTTCTCATTCTATTGCATTTAGCAGTATTCGGGATCACAGCGCTCAATTAGTTTTTCTTGTGTATACCAACATGGAAACTAATTTGTTTGCATAGAGCTGAATTGTAGAATTTCAATTCTTTTTTTCTTGAGCCAATCGATATTGAAATGGGGAAGCATAAAGCCCACCTGTTTAAGTTGAAACCATGACGAACCTGTCAGATACACTGTTTTACATGCTATAGCCTAATACAAGAATACATATTATATAGTATTGCCTTAATTCAGATGATCAATTGCGCTTGATTTCAGTGTTTTAAAAAAATAAGCTATTATTAAATAAATCTTATTTATAAAATATATACGGCCAATGTTTTGGAGCATACAATTATTTTACGGTGTTGGCTATTGATTTTAAGAACTAGGCCTACCAGTTTTTACACGCATTATTTCAAACCCACACATCACAATTCAGCACACACGCAAATAAACCCTTGCACATTTTAACTATGTTCGATACTAATGCAATACTCGGTTCGTTTATTTATTTATTTGTATTCATTTTCGTTTTTCCTCACTTTTGTATGATAGCACTCTGTACATGTCCCATACAGAGAGTGTTCAAAATAAGTGACAATGCTGCTCATCTCTGCATCTGACATTGCACTGTCACAGAGAAATGCGATCTGAACTGAAATGGAATAAGTGCGGGAGCGCCCTCTGATGTCTGCTTGAAGAAAAACATACAGAAAGGTCCAATAGTAAATATTAGTACAGCAATACGCATAATATGTATACATGTTTACGGGGGCATTCAATAAATTTCCCATGACAAAAACAGTGAACTTGTATACCTTATACACATTATTATTATTATTATTATTATTATTATTATTATTATTATTATTATTATTATTATTATTTTACCAAAATGCATAATAATAATCGCATGTTTTGAGTTTTGCTAGGTCTATCCTTTGGCCCTGTTTATATATATATATATATATATATATATATATATATATATATATATATATATATATATATATATATATATATATATATATATATATATATATGCAATACAGTTTACTCTATTGACGCTTGCTGTTTTATCTATGGTTTTTATTCGTTGCGTAGGGGCAGCAATCATTAACTACATCAACAGAATTCCAAAACCCGGCCTGCCGGCTCTAACAGGAATGGGTAATCTGGGATATGAAGCTATAGACGGATCGTACAAAAATAACATAGGCCTGTTTGCATTGCGACCATTGAGACCTTCACCATGCAATACTCGGTCTATGGTTGAAATGGAAACCCCAGTCCCACTTGCAGTCAATTCACTTTGAGTATATTTGGCAGTCAATCCTGGATTGTTATTAACCTTCCTCACAATTTTCCTACTTGTTCTTGGCGAAAGAACCTTCTTTCTTCCAGACCGAGGGAGTGTTGTGACAGTACCATGAGTCTTGTACTTCTTGATAATAGAAACAATAGTTGAAATTAGGATTCTCAAATACTAGGAAATCTTGTATCCTTCTCCAGCTTTACGACAATGAATAATTTTCTGCCTAAGGTCTTCAGATAGCTCTTTACTTTTTTCCATATTGACTTATTGGTAATGACAGCAATCATCCTATGCCTAACCCTTTTATACTCTCTAAGAATGTTCACCTACATCCAACATTTTCTAGACTTTTCTAGAACTAGATTCTGCATTATCATGTTGAAATTTCTAGCACCTTGTAGACAATACTATCATAGAATCAAAGGGTATGAATACTTTTGAATTAGCATTTTTAGAGTTTTGCAAAAGTTTTGCTGAACTAAATATTTGTAGACATCTATTTCTTGCAACTTTTTTTTCCTCATCCACAAAGCAAAACTTTTGCTACAAAAGATTTTTCCTAAAATGCTTTGTTTCCACTGGGGTATGTAAACTTTTGACTATAACTATAACTATATATATATATATATATATATATATATATATATATATATATATATATATATATACACAATACAGTTTACTCTATTGACGCTTGCTGTTTTATCTATGGTTTTTATTCGTTGCGTAGGGGCAGCAATCATTAACTACATCAACAGAATTCCAAAACCCAGCCTGCCGGCTCTAACAGGAATGGGTAATCTGGGATATGAAGCTATAGACGGATCGTACAAAAATAACATAGGCCTGTTTGCATTGCACAGAATTTGCTGGAGATTTGCCTACTTTTTATTGCACTGAACAACCCGCTTGTACAGTAGGCGATAAGGATCGATCTGGTTCTAAAACGCCACCGAACGCGTAATACACGTTTACTAATGAACGTATGTTTGGTGTGACTTCCAGCGGGGAAGATGCATCACAAGTGTGTATTTTCTTCCAAGAGGATAGGTCTGTCATCTTCTCCGGGGAGTTGACGAAGTGTTAATCTTTAAATGCCCTTGTGTATTTGCCAAACGGACAGTCTCAAAGCTGCAATATATACATATGTGTGTGTGTGTGTGTGTGTGTGTGTGTGTGTGTGTGTGTGTGTGTGTGTGTGTGTGTTTTGAATTTGATTCCAGTTTACGAGTAAACATAGAAGACAGATAACAGTAAATAAGTAAAGCATATTCAAATATGTATATTAAAACGCATCAACAGGTCGTTCGTACCATAATGGTAGCTGTTGATCATGAAGGTGGGTCAAGATGAGAACTTCTATTCAACAGCCATAGTCTTCTTCAGGAACATCTTCGCTCTTATCAGCACTGTTCAAGCCGACCAGGGCAGGCTGTACCTGACCCAATGATAGGCAGAATACGCAGAGTCGGGTCATCTTTGTGGCTAAGCTATTATATAATATAATTGTTTGTTTGTCAAGACGAGAAAGCGGCTAGGTGAACCCTTGACTTTAAAAAATGAGTATTTATAATAATGTGATTCACTATAGTGAATCTAAACTTAATTCGGACCTCTTTGCCCAAATGAGTATTTATAATAATGTGATTCACTATAGTGAAACTAAACTTAATTCGGACCTCTTTGCCCAAATGAGTATTTATAATAATGTGATTCACTATAGTGAAACTACACTTAATTCGGACCTCTTTGCCCAAATGCTATATAAATATTATTCAAATTAAAATGTAATAGTTTGGAATTGTTCCAATATTCTATAAAGCACTATTAAATGTAATGTCATTGTGTAACCTCATTGATATTAGATAATGCACTGAATCGGACTTTTTTTTTTGTTACTTGGTTTTTACTTTGTGAAATCTCTTCACTGTAAATTGAATGTTTAGGAATTAAACAACAATCTTATGCAACAGATTATAAGCACATTTTAGTATTAATATAGGCCTACTTTACATTGTAATGTTCATTTTAGTATTCATATATTACTTTACATAGTATAGCTTCCAATTTACATTAATTTGCACTACGAACCAGCTTGCTATTTTAAACAAGACGCTGCTTTGGTATCTTATAGTTATTTCTGTAACTTCAGTCGGATCCAGTTGTCAGATATTCAGTTTTATTTTACTCCTTTAGTAGGTATCAGCCGTCGTTTTGTGAAACTGACTCTTCATTAATTTTGAACTGTGGATATTTTCTTATTTTTCGACAGTAGGCTATTTACATTACTGCACGCGATGTCTTAACTATCCGACTCTCGCCTTTCTTCGCTGTCTCTCTTCTCCTTTACTACCATGCACTCACTCTCTTTACAGATACAAAAAAAATCGAAATTAAATTAATACCACACAAATTGGGCTGTTAAATACTTAAATGACTGGCTTTCTTCAAAATACAATTTGACTTTAAATTAATTACTTAATTAATAATCTTCATCCCAACAAAGCATCTTAACTCTTGCGTTGTTTGGTATACGCTAGAGTCAATGGGAGGGGATGATATCTAGCAACAATGTTGTTCCAATAGGCTGGAAGGCAGGCACCTCACAGATACACAACTAAGCAAGTTTTTTTGATAGTTATTTGAAGACAGAAACATGAACTGAAACACATCTAGCAAGGTGTTTATAGTTATTTAAAGTCTTTATTAAAACAATTGTTAAATGTAAAATGTTTTACTTGAATGTACTTGAATTTACTTGAATATTATTAGGGACTATTTTCTGTTCTAACAACGCACCAAAAAGTGACCCTATCTAGTACAACCCATGCCCTCTCGTGCCTTATTGCTTAATTGAACACTTCTTATTATTCTATTATTGGACAATTTCGTTGATTTAAGCATTTCTTTTTAAAGCTAATGCTTAAATTAAAACGCTCTCAGAGTCTTACTTTTTATTGCTTGTACTGCTAAAAATACAAGCGCAGTATAATCAAGTTTATTTTATATTAAGACACAACAAACCCTATGCATACCAATCACTGTCAGTCTCGTAGGCAAACACCACACACTGAAGTATGATTTAACCTTTGTATTCCACTGATTGGTGTTTAGGTACCAAACACTATTTCCATGCTGCATTAAGCACCATTGGCCATCCGTGCTGCAATATTTTGAGATATGTGCATGCATTAGAGGTTCATTACTTACACTATTATTAAGGTATTTTGAAAATGTGAACTTTCGTTATTATAAATGAGATGTACTTTTAAAACATCAAAACACATCACAAAATAATGCAAAATTCGGAATGACACCTAAATACTTTTAGAGGTGTCATGAGTCAGCATTTATATGCAGAACAACTGAAGATTCAATTACTTCGAGACTGGCTTTTGGAAGACTTCGATATCAATATCGAAATACATGTACAATATCGATATACAATTTTCATATCGTTGCTCTATACAGTTGTAGTTAAAAGTTTACATACCCCAATGTAAATTTATAATTTCTAGAAATTTCTCAAAAAAAATAATTATAGGATAAGTCTTTTGTAGCAAAGGTTTTGCTTTTGTGGAGGAGGAAAAAGTTACAAGTAATAGATGAATAAAATTATTCATTTCAGCAATTTTTTTGCAAAACTCCAAAAATGCTAATTCAAAAGTATTCATACCCTAACAAGGAAAATGAAATTAATAGCTAGTTGAGGCACCTTTAGCAATAACAACCTATTTTAAACAATTAGGATATTTGTCAATGAGCTTTTGCCATGATTCTTTAGTGATTTTGTTACCATTCTTCAACGCAAAATTGTTCCAGTTCATTCAAATTCCAAGGACTTCTTTAGTGCACAGCCTTCTTCAACTCATACCAAAGATTTTCAATGGGATTTAGATCAGGACCTTGACTAGGCCATTCCAGAACCTTGATTTTATTCTTCTTTAACCGTTCTGAAGTAGATTGCTTTGGATCGTTGTTGTGTTGGAACGTCCAGTTGCACTTTAAACAAAGTTTTGAAGCAGAGGGTTTCAGATGATTGGCCAATATCTTTTGGTATGCTATGGAATCCTTTTTACATTGTATTGGAACGTTTTCCTAAGAGTGGCTTTTTCCTTGGGATGCGACCATTGAGACCTTCACCATGCAATACTCGGTCTATGGTTGAAATGGAAACCCCAGTCCCACTTGCAGTCAATTCACTTTGAGTATATTTGGCAGTCAATCTTGGATTGTTATTAACCTTCCTCACAATTTTTCTATTTGTTCTTGGCGAAAGAACCTTCTTTCTTCCAGACCAAAGGAGTGTTGTGACAGTACCATGAGTCTTGTACTTCTTGATAATAGAAACAATAGTTGAAATTAGGATTCTCAAATACTAGGAAATCTTGTATCCTTCTCCAGCTTTACGACAATGAATAATTTTCTGCCTAAGGTCTTCAGATAGCTCTTTACTTTTTTCCATATTGACTTATTGGTAATGACAGCAATCATCCTATGCCTAACCCTTTTATACTCTCTAAGAATGTTCACCTACATCCAACATTTTCTAGACTTTTCTAGAACTAGATTCTGCATTATCATGTTGAAATTTCTAGCACTTTGTAGACAATACTATCATAGAATCAAAGGGTATGAATACTTTTGAATTAGCATTTTTAGAGTTTTGCAAAAGTTTTGCTGAACTAAATATTTGTAGACATCTATTTCTTGCAACTTTTTTCCTCATCCACAAAGCAAAACTTTTGCTACAAAAGATTTTTCCTAAAATGCTTTGTTTCCACTGGGGTATGTAAACTTTTGACTATAACTATATATATATATATATATATATATATATATATATATATATATATATATATATATATATACAGCTCTGGAAAAAATTAAGAGACCACTGCAAAATTATCAGTTTCTCTGGTTTTACTATTTATAGGTATGTGTTTGGGTAAAATGAACATTTTTGTTTTATTCTATAAACTACTGACAACATTTCTCCCAAATTCCAAATAAAAATATTGTCATTTAGAGCATTTATTTGCAGAAAATGACAACTGGTCAAAATAACAAAAAGATGCAGTGTTGTCAGACCTCGAATAATGCAAAGAAAATAAGTTCATATTCATTTTTAAACAACACAATACTAATGTTTTAACTTAGGAAGAGTTCAGAAATCAATATTTGGTGGAATAACCCTGATTTTCAAGCACAGCTTTCATGCGTCTTGGCATGCTCTCCACCAGTCTTTCACATTGATGTTGGGTGACTTTATGCCACTCCTGGCGCAAAAATTCAAGCAGCTCGGCTTTGTTTGATGGCTTGTGACCATCCATCTTCCTCTTGATCACATTCCAGAGGTTTTCAATGGGGTTCAGGTCTGGAGATTGGGCTGGCCATGACAGGGTCTTGATCTGGTGGTCCTCCATCCACACCTTGATTGACCTGGCTGTGTGGCATGGAGCATTGTCCTGCTGGAAAAACCAATCCTCAGAGTTGGGGAACATTGTCAGAGCAGAAGGAAGCAAGTTTTCTTCCAGGACAACCTTGTACTTGGCTTGATTCATGCGTCCTTCACAAAGACAAATCTGCCCGATTCCAGCCTTGCTGAAGCACCCCAGATGAGTCCAATTTTCAGCTTTGCCCAACACCTGGTCATCTAATGGTTAGACGGAGACCTGGAGAGGCCTACAAGCCACAGTGTCTCGCACCCACTGTGAAATGTGGTGGAGGATCGGTGATGATCTGGGGGTGCTTCAGCAAGGCTGGAATCAGGCAGCTTTGGCATGAATCAAGCCAAGTACAAGGTTGTCCTGGAAGAAAACTTGCTTCCTTCTGCTCTGACAATGTTCCCCAACTCTGAGGATTGGTTTTCCAGCAGGACAATGCTCCATGCCACACAGCCAGGTCAATCAAGGTGTGGATGGAGGACCACCAGATCAAGACCCTGTCATGGCCAGCCCAATCTCCAGACCTGAACCCCATTGAAAACCTCTGGAATGTGATCAAGAGGAAGATGGATGGTCACAAGCCATCAAACAAAGCCGAGCTGCTTGAATTTTTGCGCCAGGAGTGGCATAAAGTCACCCAACATCAATGTGAAAGACTGGTGGAGAGCATGCCAAGACGCATGAAAGCTGTGCTTGAAAATCAGGGTTATTCCACCAAATATTGATTTCTGAACTCTTCCTAAGTTAAAACATTAGTATTGTGTTGTTTAAAAATGAATATGAACTTATTTTCTTTGCATTATTCGAGGTCTGACAACACTGCATCTTTTGTTATTTTGACCAGTTGTCATTTTCTGCAAATAAATGCTCTAAATGACAATATTTTTATTTGGAATTTGGGAGAAATGTTGTCAGTAGTTTATAGAATAAAACAAAAATGTTCATTTTACCCAAACACATACCTATAAATAGTAAAACCAGAGAAACTGATAATTTTGCAGTGGTCTCTTAATTTTTTCCAGAGCTGTATATATATATATATATATATATATATATATATATATATATATATATATATATATATACAGGTGCACTTGACTTATAGTGGATCCTGTTAAAATGGCGTTCTGTTTATAACGTATTGAGGAAGCATGGCCCTGACAAATAACATGTGTTTTAATGGGACATTACTTTGGTTTAAATGGACTCGCTTATAACATTTATACTAATGCATACAGTTTAATGCATACAGTTTTCAGGTTCCACAAGCAGGTAGATATTTTGTACAAATCAGGTACATCCTGGACAGTAAATGACAGTCACAGTGGCATTCGTGACATCGGGCAGGAAAAACAGATGCTGTTTAGTTGTATTCTATGTTTTTGTTGGCACAGCCGCTGTACAGTTTAAAATGTATAACATATACCTTTAATTACATTTAGCAAAAGTATAATTATTACACTGTACTCCCCACATTGGCGTGTTTTGTATAAATAATAAACTCCTGTTCTTTGGCAGTTAAACTTTCTTGTATTGTTTATATTTAAGGTACTTATGTTCGCAGTTACAGACAGGATTTCAAATTGTGTTTACTGCGTACTTCGTTTATAAAGGACTGATATCCATTGTCCCTTGGAGTCTGTTAAACAAGCAATGTGATTGGTCAAGCAAGGTCTCAACTCCACCCCCTGGTGTATCTTTTCAATGACAATGTACACAATATAACACATAAACTTTTGCATGTTTCAATTAAATTAATTTACTCAACTTAACTTAGTGTGTAGTTCATAGTTATAAATGGGACTATTTTATTGGTGTAAGGATCTTTAATAAAAAAAATAAAAAATATTTTGCCCTAAACATGATTTATGCTTTTTTTTTTTAAAAATACTGTTTGACCTGGATTATAAATGCAATAAGGCCCCTCAGGGTGTCCGTATACATCAGTTATATGTACTTCTCAGGGGTTGGAAGCACTCGACTTCATCTCGTGCCTCACAACGCCCTGAGGCGTCTGTATATACAATGTATACGGACACCCTGTCGGGCATTATTGCCCAAACACTCCCTCAAACCACATTAAGAACATGTTTCAACAAGTTGTTTATGGATTATAACATGTCAAATTAAAGAAGAAGAAGAAGAACTTACATACATATTTAGTCATTTCCAGTCACAAAAGCATTGTTACAGAAATCCTGATCAATAGGTCCAGGTTTGTAGGGGAAGGTTGCTTTAAAGCAGAGTTCATGGTGATATCAGAGTTTAACGTAAGTAATTATGGTTTTATTTGTAAAGGAACAGTCATACCAGGTCACTAATTCAGAAACAGCATGAATCCAGCACCAGAAATACTCTCTTGAGAGTATTTTTACAAAACGTATCAACATTTTTTCAAGTCTAAAGACCCTACACAGCTACAGACATTGTGGACTGAGGGCTTCAGAGAGAATTTGAATCACATCTCAGATAAAAATCCATAATGAATAACAATCCATTTTCTGCTCTTTCCAAAATTCTGTCATGAAGCCTATAATCTGTTGAGCTGTGGCTGCGCTGTGCAAACATGTCAAAATAGCGAATGAAAAGCGTGTGTGTCTCTAATATCTGCTGCTGACTTACCGCATCACCCGTGACGTTTTTGTTCATTAAGTCTTTCTGGCATCTTTCATTTTAGAAGTTGTTTCTGACCACCCACAGGTATAGCAGGCAATGTTATGGAAAATGGCAAAGACTATATTTACCATTGACACTGTATTGCCACTTTATTGAAAGCACCCCCAGTTCCAAATAGAGGTGGTTTCCCTACTGTGAAGCTACCCGTAAAATTGTGTATATAGAAGTTGCACACACAGCCGCTGTGTCTATAGACTCAGAGACCAGAAGGGCACATATATAAGTGATGTAAGAGAGATTGTTGGAGAAGAACTTGTTGGCAATCAGAACAACTCTATGAAATAACCTTTTCAAACTGGATAACAAGAACATCACAAACACAGTGAGATGCAGGCCACCTGAAACTGTGGATAATTAAAATACGAGAACCACGATGAAAGCATTGTCCAGGCTTCTCCAGGCTGCAGTTGAAAATATTACTGGAACAGGTAAGTGTGGGGTCCTCTCTATCCTGTCTATTCTGGCAAGTCTTCAGGAGCATTTACATTGTCACATCTTCTGAAAAGGGCACATATATATATATATAAAATGAAGAAGAAAAGTAATTGATGAAAACTCACTGTTTTTATAATTAGCTACAGAATTTTGGCTTCAAATAGTATGGTAGAAATAGTCAGGTAGGCTCTTTATGTTTGAAAGGTGTACAGTGAAGTACCTAAATATATATATATATATATATATATATATATATATATATATATATATATATATATATATATATATATATATATATATAGACACACACACACACACACAAAGCAGTGTAACTCAGTATTGTAACTGGGCATTTCTCTTAAAGCTTCCATTCGGATGTAGACATTTATTCTAAAGGGCAAAGACCTTTAGTGTGGGAAGTTTTACCGCTGTTCGGAACATCTTTTTTTAAAGGAGAGAGGGCAATAGGTTAAGCCTGTAACTTGTCTAAGCAAAATTAATAGTAAGATCCCTTTTCTTCAGAAATCCATGGAAGATGTTTGCTGCCAACAGCCTGCGGTGACAGTAAACATTCCAGACAGGGCTGCAGTTTGGACGTGCCTTTATCTGCCACAGCTGTGACAACTCCAGTTGGGTTCTGGTTTGAGGTCTGCCACAGTGTGTTTACCTGCAAATGAATCTGAAAAGCACAGTGACTGGGAATGCATACAATACAGTTAAATAAAATGAATACAGCTATTCGAAATCCAAAGAAGAGTGCAGTTATTACATAGGAGCAGCCAGCTCCAAGCAAAGGCATTGCTTACCTCCATGGGTAAGAATTTCAACAAATAAACATCATTTATATTTAAAGATTTTGTTGTATGTGGGGGGGGGCAGCATCCTATATCTTCTATGTGCTTGAAGCAAACAGGACTGGGTCTGCGACACTAGGTTTCAAAGCCACTGTTTGTGCATCTGCAATATCTTATGCAAAATGCTGTGTTCCAAAACCCCTGCCGCTCTTTCAGATATTTTGCTGCACATCCTTAGATACGGCAAACAGGTTAACATCAATGCAGGAGCACAAATCTGGAGGAGCAAGCTGACTGGCTTCTCAATGGCATAAACCATCCCAGCAATATCTCCATCAATCCATCCATTCAGCATAAACCATCCCAGCAATATCTCCATCAATCCATCCATTCAGCATAAACCATCCCAGCAATATCTCCATCAATCCATCCATTCAGCATAAACCATCCCAGCAATATCTCCATTAACCCATCCGTTCAGCATAAACCATCCCAGCAATATCTCCATCAATCCATCCATTCAGCATAAACCATCCCAGCAATATCTCCATTAACCCATCCGTTCAGCATAAACCATCCCAGCAATATCTCCATCAATCCATCCATTCAGCAATTGCATTTAAAAAGATGTATGGTCTTTAATGCAGTTCAGATGATTCATATTAGAAAATCAAGTACATTCAACAGTAAATATATATTCTATCTGAATGTTCCACAGTCATCTACCATGTTCCTATAATGAAGCTTCCCGATTGGAGGATGAAAGGTTTCTAATTAGGTGATAGTATAGTTCCCTTGGAGTTTATGCTAGTGAGAGAGAATTATCTCTGAATTATGGCTGAATTATGGCTGAAAGATTCCAGCTTTCATATAATATGGCATTTCTAACTGGTAACTGGATATATCACTTTTAATTTGTATTTAGTGTGCTCAGTTTTTTCTCCTCACAGCAGCAATTCCCCACACAGCTCAGGAGATCCGAAGGTTCAGTGGGCGTCCTCCAATCCCACGATCAAGCCAGTTTCTCGAGAGCAAGAGCTGATGTCAGTGAGCTACTGGCCTCTGAAGGACGAGGTCAGCCCTGCAGGTGTCCGCTCTGAGCTCACTGGGTGCCTGGCCAGAAGGATTCACTGTAGCGTGATGAGGAGAGCCAGAGCCAATGCGATGCTCCCTTCAGAGTCTCCAGTGAAGACCGGCAACTGCACAGAGCCAGGATGTGAACATTCAAATAAACATAAGTGAATTACAATGATTATACAAAGACTCTCAGAGGTACAGTAATTGTGCTTGGTGTTTTAAAAAAGTAACACATTATAAATTGTGTAAAATAGCATGGATGAAGTTAGTGCTATTTAGTGCTCTGTAATTTGCCCATCAGTACTACGACTGCTCACAGTATCTAAAATTAAAAAATTAAAAACAGGGAACACAACGTTTTAAAGAAGCAGCGTGTCCATTTAAACAGATACATTTATTGTATTGTGACTGGGGGGAACACAAGAAAAAAAATGACTAAAACTAGCAGCGGATCAGAGGAGCATGGTAATAAACAGAATTGTCCTGCACAAATCAACACAGCCAGTCCTCTAACAACACATCTGAGACATTCATATGAATTCAAGTGCAGCAGTTATCCGTTACAGCAGTCCATACAATATCATTCATGTTGGCTATTCATATCTGTAACATTAAACACTGTCAGAAATGTTTGGCTGCTGTCTCGATTTACACTGATGATGGGCCTATAGCTAAATCAGTGATCTACTTTGTGTGTCTCATTATTATATGGCAAGCAGAGTCTCATTGCCATTGACTTTCATTGATACCCTGCAATATACTGGACACTGTCCACATTTCATTTACAAGACGTCACAAAAGCTTCTACTAAAAAACAGGGCGTTGTGATGTTTGCACTCGGCTGTCACAAAGGTCTTAATAACGATTCAGATTGGCCAAGGCCAAACTAACAGCACTCCTGTTTGAGTAGTTTGAGAGCTCTGCAGCCGATGGATAAAATGCAGTGTTTTTCAGATAAGTTTATATTCCAGCAGGGAAGAATACTGGTTTGTAAATCCTCCTGGAAAGTGATGTGCTTTAGATATCCAGCCAGTCCTGTCATTTCTGAAAAATGACAGGTTCCCCCAGTGCTGCTATCTTTTCACTTTCAAAAGCAAACAGGATTTTATAGCTTTGGAAGTTTAGAATATGTGTAGAAATATCTTGCATAGGGGATTTTCATAATCGTTTGGGAGCCGTTTCCTTCCTGTGTCAACCTGACAGGAATCCAGATGCAGATCGGCAATTTGTAGTGTTTACTGAGAAGCAGCATGGAGCCGGAGCAAATTAGCGAGCTGCCCATAAGCTACGTATCACATGGAGATCAGTGACAATGCTCCCTGCCAGGGTGACAACATAAGTGTCCAATCTGTGTTTACCTATCCAAGGACACCCTCTGCTTAGTCTCAGGGAGGCTATACATTTTGGCCTCACAGACCTTGACAGCTAACAGGCTAACTGTTCTGTAGCAGAATGACACAGCCACTCAACAGATTAGCACCTCATCAGCACCCTGGGGTTTCGGACAAGCATCTGGAACACAATGGGCTGCTTGTGATACACAGCTACCCTGCAGGAGAGCTCCAGCAGCTTCCTGGCCTGTTCTCCACTGCAGCTGTCTCCCCTTCATTGGGACACCTGAACCCTGCCTGGTGGAATCTGTGTATTACAGACAAACAAATATTGAGTTAAACGACTCCTTTAGAGGGATGTGTATTGGCCAGCTTTCAGGAAGCGTGTGTGGCCTGCACAGCACATCCACCTGATGGCAATAAGGCCACATAACAGAATGTGAAGCCTCGGCTACAGCTTCTTCTTTAGCTGTTTGAGACTCAACTTTTAATGATTTTAATTGCATTCACAATTAGAGGCATCAGTAACATGAAACAGTGAATCACCATGGCCTCCATCCATTTTGTACACATGTAAAAACAGGCGTTTGACACACAGATGTAAAGATACCCCAAGATTCTGACACTCTCAGTATCTTCAATGTCCAGACCAGGTTTCATCATGACTGAAGGCGCTTCTCTAAAGGAAAGCATAATCTTAGTTCAAACAAGGTAACTCCAACTACCCCTAGATTCGGAGAGTCTTATTAACATGTTCTACAGTATGTTCTCTTCAAGTCTCATCATAATTGAATATGCAGTCCTCTCGATAGGTGTAGTATACAGACAGGCAGGCCTCCTGTTTATGATCAACTCAATAATTGTCCTAAAGGATGTCCATGTTTCATCAGCATTTGGTAAAAGAAAAACATTTTGTCTGTCGTATGGGGAAGCAGCTGGGCAGGCAGAAATGCTCTCACATTATGATGCACTTTAATAACGAGAGCCACATTAGTGTTTATCACAATCAGACAAGCCAATCTCGAGACATCTGTAAACATGTAAGTAATGGTTGACGACGTGACTATATAAAATATTTAATATTTAATGACATATATCACACTAATTTATTTTAAACACTAAACATTAGCATCTCCCACAGTTCCATCACGTTGTGCGTTTATCTCTTCTGCTCTAATGGTCAAAAGCTCCCTCACTTCTTTCAGACCAATTACTGCCTCGGTCACTTGCCATTTTGTTGGATTTATTTCTTCAATCAACACGTAGCGGAACAGGAAATTGCGTTTACTTGGGGGGAAAAAAATCCACCTTGAACGAAAAACATGAGCCGTCTGTGAACCACCTCGAAATGTGGTGTCAGTGGCAGCATTGCAGTTTATACTGAGAAAAAGCCGTTTCAGTACCGGCACAGAGCCGTCTGTGAACCACCTCGAAACGTGGTGTCAGTGCCAGCATTGCAGTTTATACTGAGAAAAAGCTGTTTCAGTACCGGCACAGAGCCGTCTGTGAACCACCTCGAAACGTGGTGTCAGTGCCAGCATTGCAGTTTATACTGAGAAAAAGCCGTTTCAGTACCGGCACAGAGCCGTCTGTGAACCACCTCGAAACGTGGTGTCAGTGCCAGCATTGCAGTTTATACTGAGAAAAAGCTGTTTCAGTACCGGCACAGAGCCGTCTGTGAACCACCTCGAAACGTGGTGTCAGTGCCAGCATTGCAGTTTATACTGAGAAAAGCCGTTTCAGTACCGCACAGAGCCGTCTGTGAACCACCTCGAAACGTGGTGTCAGTGGCAGCATTGCAGTTTATACTGAGAAAAAGCCGCTTCAGTACCGCACAGAGCCGTCTGTGAACCACCTCGAAACGTGGTGTCAGTGGCAGCATTGCAGTTTATACTGAGAAAAAGCCGCTTCAGTACCGGCACAGAGCCGTCTGTGAACCACCTCAAACGTGGTGTCAGTGCCAGCATTGCAGTTTATACTGAGAAAAAGCCGTTTCAGTACCGGCACAGAGCCGTCTGTGAACCACCTCGAAACGTGGTGTCAGTGGCAGCATTGCAGTTTATACTGAGAAAAAGCCGTTTCAGTACCGGCACAGAGCCGTCTGTGAACCACCTCGAAACGTGGTGTCAGTGCCAGCATAAAGTGTGACTGCTTTTTACCGGCATTTCCCATTTACACTGGAAGTGATACCACATCGGTGGTGGCACAGACACGGCAATTTGCTTCTGTGTGAACATGCCTTCAGATCACTTGTCAAACACTGTCGAATGTGAATCAGCTAATCATTCATGTTCCACCCAGTAACTGCATCCATCTCCCCGATTATTATTATTGGTTGTTATTACATTATTAATAATACTGGCCTTTTATACGCAAGTGTCACTGGGGTTTCTCATGTCCATTCCTTGTTCCGAAGGTCTGCCTGTCACTCAGAACAGGAATGAATGAACAGAGGGAGTGACTCAGACTCTGCCAGTGAAGCAGTGGGCATTTTCCCCAAAGTCAGCTTTGCCTGTAATAAATTAAAACAGACATACAGTCAGACTGACAGACAGATAGCCTTCATATAACCTGAGATTATGATGCACTCAATAATAAAGGTCCTTAACAACCCTCATCACCCTCTGTGAATCTCCTGATGCATGGAAAACTTTAACATGACATACAGAAAGCCAGCTGACAAACTGTATAATATGTACCAAAGGCGGCCAGCCTCTTCAATATTCCCCCCACCGGTGATAATGACTGATGCTAAAGCATGGCAAATGACCTGTTGTTCCCCCATGACAAATTCTGTTGTATCGAGCGCCCTCTGTTGGTTTATTTGTTTATGCTCCCAGATAAGGGGTTGTTTTTACTGCCCTCTGGTGGCTGCCGTGAGTTATGCTACACCTGTGCTCATCCATGAAGTGCTGTTTAAATCGTTTTTAAATATTAAAATACTGTATTTAATCGGTACTTCTAAAGTTTTGTATGCCATCTACTGTTCATTTTATAACAAAGCACTGTACTGAGGGTACACATTTACCCACCGGCAGTGTCAATGACATCGTTGGCATGTACAGTAGCTCCTAAAATTATTATTATTTATTTCTTAGCAGACACCCTTATCCAGGGTGACTTACAGTCGTAAACAAAAATACATTTCAAGAATCACAGTACAAGTAATAATACAATTAAGAGCAAGATAAATACAATGACTTTGGTTCTAGCAAGTACAAGTATGACAAAATACGATTCAGTAACGGAGCAGATAACAGTGTCAGTGATAGTTACATCAGGATATAATTAAATACAAAATACTACAGATTAAATAACACTTGACAGATTACAGTACTCTGACGTTCAGGATTAAATGCAGTAAAATAGGGGGCAGATAAGAGCAAGTAAAGCACATTTAAGGAAGAGTGTCCATAGGGGGAAAAAAAGAGGAGTTCTACAGGTGCTGTCTGAAGAGGTGAGTCTTGAGGAGGAGCCGGAAGGTGGTCAGGGACTGGGCAGTCCTGACATCTGTAGGAAGGTCATTCCACGACTGCAGGGCGAGGGTGGAGATGGAGCAGGCTCTGAAGGCAAAGGAGCGTAGAGGAGGTAGAGCCAGTCTTCTACTGCAGGAGGAGCGGAGAGGTCGAGTGGGGGTGTAGGGAGAGATGAGGGTCTGGAGGTAGCTGGGTGCAGTCTGGTCAAGGCATCTGTAGGCTAGTACAAGAGTCTTGAACTGGATGCAAGCGGTGATCGGGAGCCAGTGGAGTGAGAGGAGCAAGTGGAGTTGCGTGGGAGAAGCGAGGCAGAGAGAACACCAGGCGAGCAGCGGAGTTCTGGATGAGCTGGAGCGGACGGGTGGCGGACGCAGGGAGACCAGCCAGGAGGGAGTTGCAGTAGTCTAGGCGGGAGAGTACCAGGGCCTGGACCAGGAGCTGGGTGGCGTAGTTGGTGAGGAAGGGTCGGATTCTTCATATGTTGCTCAGGAAGAATCGGCAAGTGCGTGCCAGAGTGGAGATGTGCTGGGAATAAGAGGCAGGGGTCCAGGTTGACTCCGAGGTTCTTAGCTGATGAGGACGGAGAGAGTGTGGTAGATTCCAGAGGAACAGAGATAAAGAGATCAGAGGAGGGGGAGATAAAGAGATCAGAGGAGGGGGAGAGGGAAAGAACAGGAGGTCAGATTTAGAGAGGTTGAGTTTGAGGTGATGCGATTGCATCCAGGAGGAGATAGCAGACAGACAGGTAGAGATACGGGAGGGGATGGTGGTCAGAGGTGGGGAAGGAGAGGAAAATCTGAGCATCATCAGCATAGAAATGGTATGAGAAACCATAGGATGCGATGAGGGGGCCCAGGGAGCGGGTGTAGAGAGAGAACAGGAGAGGACCCAAGACTGATCCTTGAGGGACTCCTGTTGAGAGAGGGTGAGGTGTGGAGGTTGCTCCACGCCAGGTTACCTGGTAAGTGCGGTTGGAGAGGTAGGAGGAGAAGCAGGCCAGAGCAGTGCCAGAGATTCCCAAGTCAGCGAGAGAGGATAGTAGAATAGAGTGATCGACAGTGTCAAAAGTAGCAGAGAGGTCGAGGAGAATTAGGACAGAGGAGGGAGAGGCAGCTCGGGCAGAGTTTAGTGAGTTGGTGACAGACAGGAGGGCGGAAGGGTGGGAGGGAAACAGGACGGTAGCTCTGGAGGGAGGTGGGGTCGAGGGTAGGTTTTTTGAGGAGGGGAGTGATAGAGGCTTGTTTGAAGGCAGAGGGAAAGAGACCAGAAAGGAGAGCGGTGTTGAGATGGGAGGAGATGAAGGGAAGTAGAGCAGGAGCAGCAGCTTGAAAGAGGTGAGTGGGGAGGGGGTCCAGGGCACACGTGGTGGGTTTGTGACCCTGGAGCATATATTATATTAAACACTATGAAGGCTTTCTTTCAAAATCATTTCATAGACTTGCAACAACACAAAATATATATATATATATATATATATATATATATATATATATATATATATATATATATATATATGAGGCACAATTCAAATTCTACAACTGCACATATTGCTTATTTATAAATGAAAATGCATACTACGGTTCCATGCTAATTTACTATGTGATCTCAGTATGCAAAATACTTTAACACAAAGATTGATACAGTGCATTTGACATTGGTGTTGATAGTACTTTTCTAATTACGGTACAAACATCTTTCCAACTAAACGTAAAATTGTTTAAACCGAAAAAAAACAAGTTAGTGAGCTTTCAATAAATGAGTAAATAGAAATAACTTTTTTTATGGTACTGTTTTATAGTCATATTGTTATATGCTAAAACAATATCCAAATGTTGCCCTTCTTGGTTAAAGGTTTACAAATAAATAAATACATAAATAAATAAAAGACATTAATTAAAATTCGAGTTCCTGCAAAGACTACCTCTTGGTAGAGGCTGAGTACAAATGTAGTACTACCGCTGAAGTTTGAACCTAATGCTGCTCCGTAGTCATCTCTACCACAAGGACAAGAGGAAGGTACACACACACACACTGCTGTGCAAAAGTCTTAGACGTGTTGCATTTTTCTATTCTGATGCATTATGAGCATCAGCAATTTACTCAAAGCCTCCACTAGTGTTTTCTACTATATTAAAAACCTTGACTTGCATAAAGAAGGAAAAACATTGAGTGAAATAGCTCGCATCACTCGATTTTCAAGGTGTGGTATCTGAAGCATAATCAACAAGTACAGAGAAACATCATCTGTAATTGACAAACCCAGGACTGGAAGACCCAAAAAGCTGTCTAACAAGGATGAGCGATACTTGAAGATAATATCCTAAAGGAATAGAAGACAAGCGTTGAATTGACAACAGAACTGGCAGAAGGCACAGGTGTCAAATGCATGTTTTATTTTCTTGCTTTCTTGTTGCTTGCTTTCAGCTTTCCCAGAGGTTTCTTTCTCTTGAACATCGTCGTCTTCTTCTTCCGTAGAGTTTTGGCTCCCCTGCCACGCAGCCAGTCAACTCACTGAGTCTCCCACTTGAGCTGCTTGATGTCTGAAAGAGAAGAGAAACAAAATCAAATCAAGCAGCCATATCATTAAAATCTGCAAAGGACATCCCCTTACCAAGTCATACAAGACCACTGATATCAGAGGGTAAGATTGTGATAATTACAGGGTGCATGGAGTGAATTAGGAGTGAACGGCTCTTACAAGTGGAGACGGGAACGTGCTTTAAAGTACTACTTCTGCTCGAAATGGAATTGAATTAAAGTCAACGATCTCTACATTTGCACTGACTGCCCCCCTTCCCTCTACATTTCTGTTACCTATCTATGGAAGTGTGGCAAAGTGCCCCCCCGTGTGTATTTTGTGTTACGTGTTGTGTGTAAATGTTGGTGTATAGTCATCGGTACACGGGATATAAACGGGTCTGTGTTTCACTTGTGATTTAAAAATGTAGATTTATATTTAGGCACGGAGGGCACAAATCACTTCACGTGCTAGTTAAAATGTAATGTGTGGTCACGGGAGTGCACTTAATTAATTCACGTGCAGTTGTACCGAGATTCCAATTGAATGATTGACTAGCAATCGAAGTCTCGGTACAACTGCATAAAAACAGCATGTTTTCACTCACTCGGGGTTGGGTGTTCAGAGTGGAGAACGGGAGAGAGAAGGAGAGAGAAATATTTACAAACAATTGCTATCGCGTGCTGGTAGGACCAGCACGA
Organism: Acipenser oxyrinchus oxyrinchus; assembly: GCA_030684275.1. NCBI lineage: Eukaryota > Metazoa > Chordata > Actinopteri > Acipenseriformes > Acipenseridae > Acipenser > Acipenser oxyrinchus. The sequence continues at coordinate 1,412,995 of CM060252.1, read as the reverse complement.
TACTTGTTTGTTTGTTTACTCACCGTGTTTGTGTGTCTGTCCGTCCACCGTTTGTTTAGTGTTAGTTCGTTTTGTTTGTCTGTTTATTTTGGCGAAAGTGCCGTGTCCTGTGTTTTGTTACAACCGTTTATTTTTCTGTTTGATTATTAAACGCTGAGCGCGATCACGCGCTCAGCTTCACCAAAAACCCCAAGTCTCTGTCTGTACTGTGTTTCCTGGCTCTGCCGTGACGTCACCGCTCAGTCGTCTTTGTCACAGGAAGAGATGGATGTTCTAATTCTAATTTGGAGATGAGCTCTGGTGATGCTCCCGTCTCTTTCAGCATGACCCCAGACCAGGTGCTTTTAACTGTAATCATTTTAATATCATTTAATATACAGTTACAGATAATACATAACCATTTAGTTTGAGAAACTATTACCCTAGTCACAGTGCCTTAAATCATACACCATCATCATGTGTTGAACAAAGTGAATGGCAAATCAAATGGCTTCAATGCATGTGATCATGCATTAGTTAGGTACAAATGATTTACAAATTGAGATTAAAAAAGGAGAGCAATAGCTTTGCATATGTTTAGATTTTATGCTTGCGAGGAAGACAGGGATAAAAGTATACCTAGGACTTCTGACTTTCGGTTTTAACTAATAAAACCTGATAAAACACCCCCGATATAAAACAAATGAAATCAGTGGATAGCCAATAAACACCGGAAAACCCCAGAAAAACTGTGGAAATGGTTCATCTATTCATGTTGACTTTACCCTTTTCACTTTAAAAAATAAAACCTACCACAAAAATAATAATAAATACATTTCCCAGTGCTGCTTCCTGACTTGTATCTATCATTGATTCGTTCTGAATACTTTAAAACCGCCCCAACTACTGAGTGACAGCACATTCCTACATTTCTATTGGAGACTCCGCTTGCGAGATTTAAAACAAGATTACAATCAGGTTAGCGAGATTTCAAGCTGTATTACAGTTAAGATACAGAGGATTTAAAACTGAATTGTGGCGAAATGTACAGAAATGGCTCCACACAAAAACCCCAGAAGAATGTGCCCGTGACCATAGGGATTTCGTTGTGGAAGACAGGAAAGGAAAGAAGGTACAACTTAAGTGTGCAAGTACTGTCGAGTTACTATACCTATTTTAACAAAAAAAAAAATAACGCTCAAGCATTTGGAAAGTAACCAAAAACACTAATTTCATACAGTATATCAAAAATGAAAGCCCCGAAAAAAACAATTTACATAAAATGAAATTTATAATTAAAGTTCGGGAGGAGGGTCAGACACCAATCTCTGCATCACCAAATTGAATCATTCAATTTACACATTAGCCAATTAAATTGTTAGCACTATAAATACCCTCTTCACTTATCTCTCAGTTGCGTTTTGATTTCATCGTACATGCACGCATCATGGTCTGCATTCTGGATTATTCCGTTTCGACGGATGATGATCTGTTTGCTTTTTCCCGGAGCCGAGATCCACGCAACCAGTTCAACCAGCCCTTCCCGGGCCAACTCCACGACAATTTCAGTCGGCGGTATTACCACTCCAAACTTCTCTGCCCAGATGTCTGCTTCTCCTGTCTGCCGTGGCTCCCGCCTGGCCACTCGTTCCTCCGCAACTCCTGACATCAGAGACTGGACGATCTCCCGGCTCCAGCTTTATCTTCGTAGCAACAACATCCCATTCAAATCTACAGCACGTAAGGAGAATTTGTTTACTTTATTTCATCCTTCCCGTCGCAGGCACTATGACGTCATCACAGATCGTTGCTTTACCCAGTGTTGCCAAGTCTCACGACAAAACAGGTGTTTCTACAAATTCCAACCTGTGACTCTCAAGAAACAAGCCCAATTTCCGCTTATTATAAGCGGACTTGAAACACCTCGCCGCGCACCGACTGCATCTCCACGGCGCGTCTACATCCGGAAAACTCCGAAGGCGGGACCACAGCACCTGTCAATCAAAGGCTCATTCAGCAGTTCCTGAGCATGCTGGCTCCAACTATAACCTTTCAGGTTACCTCCCCTCACTACAGGCGTCCAGCAGGCCCCTGCAGTGACCTCTTTGGCCACTATGGGCGTCCAGCAGGCCCCATAGTGCTCCCTTCACCTCCAACTATAACCCTTCAGGTTACCTCCCCTCACTGCAGGCGTCCAGCAGGCCCTGCAGCGACCTCTTTGGCTACTATGGGCGTCCAGCAGGCCCCCATAGTGCTCCCTTCACCTCCAACTATAACCTTTCAGGTTACCTCCCCTCACTGCAGGCGTCCAGCAGGCCCCTGCAGCGACCTCTTTGGCCACTATGGGCGTCCAGCAGGCCCCCATAGTGCTCCCTTCACCTCCAACTATAACCTTTCAGGTTACCTCCCCTCACTGCAGGCGTCCAGCAGGCCCCTGCAGTGACCTCTTCGGCCACTATGGGCGTCCAGCAGGCCCTCAAAGTGATTCTTTCTCTGTGAAATGCTTTTCTTTCTGCTCATCAGCAGTTTTGAGCATTTGTATCCAGAGATTGTTTTGCCAGATTTGTAATAACTTCATTGAAGGAACCTGTGCTATTCCGCCTGTAACTTCCTTCATTTCCGCTCACCGTAACTCCACCACACCCAGCATCAACAGTCCCTCAAGAAGATTGCTCCTGCAATATGCAAATCGACCACGCCATATTCTTAATCAAAATTGCTGGGAAAACGCATGACTGGCTAAAGCCAATATATCAAACACATTTAAAATCATGCCCATTGAGCCTGTCCTCAGGGGATTGTATTTTTTATATTTCCACTTTTCTGTCCGGTCCCCCTCCTACTAAGTGCAATCTGTCCCTCCTAGGCCATTTAAACTACATGGGAGCATGGGAGGATTTGCAAACAAGAGGAGGCCATTCAGCCCATCTTGCTCGTTTTGTTGTTAGTAGCTTATTGATCCCAGAATCTCATCAAGCAGCTTCTTGAAGGATCCCAGGGTGTCAGCGTCAACATTACTAAGTTGGTTCCAGACCCTCACAATTCTCTGTGTAAAAAAGCGCCTCTTATTTTCTGTTCTGAATGCCCCTTTATCTAATTTCCATTTGTGACCCCTGGTCCTGGTTCAAAAAGTCTCCTGGGTTGACTTTGTCAATACCTTTTAGGATTTTGAATGCTTGAATCGGATCACTGCGTAGTCTTCTTTGTTCAAGTCTGAATAGCTTCATTTCTTTTAGCCTGTCTGCATATGACATGCCTTTTAAACCCGGGATAATTCTGGTCGCTGTTCTTTGCTCTCTTTCTAGAGCAGCAATATCTTTTTTTTTTTTAACGAGGTGACCAGAACTGAACACAATATTCTAGGTGAGGTCTTACTAATGCATTGTAAATTTTTAACATTACTTCCCTTGATTTAAATTCAAAACTTTTCACAATATATCTGAGCATCTTGTTGGCCTTTTTACAGCTTCCCCACATTGTCTAGATGAAGACATCTGAGTCAACATAAACTCCTAGGTCTTTTTCAAAGATTCTTTCAATTTCAGTATCTTCCATATGATATTTATAATGCACATTTTTATTGCCTGTGTGCAGTACTTTACACTTCTCTATTAAATGTCATTTGCCATGTGCTTGCCCAGTTCTGAATGCTGTCTAGATCATTTTGAATGACCTTCGCTGCTGCAACAGTGTTTGCCACTCCACCTATTTTTGTGTCGTGTGCAAATTTAACAAGTTTGCTTACTATGCCAGAATCTAAATCATTATTTAGATTATGAATAGCAGAGGACCTAATACTGATCCCTGTGGTACACCACTGGTTACCTCGCTCCATTTTGATGTCTCCTCTAATCAGTAATTACAGTTGGGAGCGGCTGCTCCCGCGTTCCCCACCCCCCATCACTGCAGGCGTCCAGCAGGCCCCTGCAGTGACCTCACTGGCCACTATGGGTGTCCAGCAGGCCCCCATAGTGATCCTTTTTCTGTGAAATGCTTTTCTTTCTGCTCTGTTTTGAGCATTTATATCCAGAGATTGTTTTTACAGTTAGGAGTGGCTGCTCCTGCGATCCATCCTGGGGTTTCGACCCCCGCCACTGTTGTCTAACATGCAACTGTAACCTTTCTGGTTACACCCCCTCATCACTGCAGGCGTCCAGCAGGCCCCTGCAGTGACCTCTCTGGCCACTATGGGCATCCAGCAGGCCTCCATAGTGCTCCCTTTACCTCCAACTATAACCTTTCAGGTTACCTCTCCTCACTGCAGGCGTCCAGCAGGCCCTGCAGTGACCTCGCTGGCCACTATGGGCGTCCAGCAGGCCCCCATAGTGCTCCCTTCTCTGTCAAACGGTTTTCTACCAGCTGCGACGCTTCAACAGGGCCCCACAGCCCCTTCTATTCCTTACCTCATACGGTTGCCCAGCAGGGCCCTGCTTTTCCATTCACTCTTCTGCCCTTCCCAGCGGTCTTCCAAATGTAACCTTTTAGGTTACCCTCCCCTCACTGCAGGCATCCAGCAGGCCCCTGCAGTGACGTCCCTGGCCGCTATGGGTGTCCAGCAGGGACCTCCCTGGCCGCTATGGGTCTCCAGCAGGACCCCATAGTGGTCTCTTCTCTGTGAGATGCTTTTCTTCTTTCAGCTTATCAGCAGTTTATTCAAACACTTTCAAAACCATTCCCATTTCTTTGAATATCAGTCAGGGCCGCAATACTGCATACTCTGGAGGCCTTCTGTTTTCTACATGTTAACTACTCCCTAATCCACGTGCATGCATTTCCTCGAATCCCTACTGCGTTCAGTTTGAGAAATTAATCTTTTATGTGGGGCTTTCTGGAAATTTAAATAAACCATGTCATATGCTTTGCAATTTGTACGCAATGAGGATAAAATCCTCAAGGCAGAGCTTTTATCTCCTACCTTCTCTCGATTTGATCCTTTCTGTCGATTCCCTCAACGATGTCATACTCGTGGATCCTTTTTTTTTGTAAGGAACTCCGCCTGTGGGAGCTCCTACTAAAAGAAAGCAATGGCAGTACTTTTCTTTTACGACAACTGTCTCCTGCTGCACAAAGACATTCAACCATTCAAAGATGCAGCTCCCTCTCTTGGCTTTGGAGGATACTACAAGGGAAAATGGTTTTCTGCTCCATGGCCCGACGAATTCAGCATTATTCCTATAACCGATCACTCCTCGTCATTGCGCAAAATGTGTCCATTTGCAGTAGCCGCATTCCTTTTGGGGGTCTTCCTGGGCTCAAAATCCATTCTTCTCTGCTCACATAATTCACCTACAGGTCTAAATCTTTAACAAGGTCATTCATTCTCCCACCATATAATGAGAATATTCAGAAGGATTACCTGTTTATCTGTTACTCATCAGTTCATTTTCAGAGCTCAACACATTCTCGGCCACCTGAATATAATCGCTTGTCTTTCTCATTTCCAAACGCAGAGATTCAGAGCATTAGCTCCCGAAGACGACCTCCTGCCAACTCAGATTCCTCCCTTTTCAGACCTGACATTCATGTGAGCCACCCGCTGCATTCCCTGATTCTGCAGGCTCAAGAAACAACTCTTCTCAGCATCACTCCCCGCTCACTGCAAATGTACTGGTCATCCTGGAATTGCTTTCAAATTTCATTTTGCATTCAACATTCCTTTCCATCATTTTCAGTGCCCGTAAGCGTCATCCTATATTATGTCCCTTAAGAATAGAGCTATAAGATTTGAATTTCCGGCATCCAGTTTTTCTACAAACTCAACTCAATTTCGGTGTCCCAGCTCTACACTCTGCAACTCACAAATTTCACTAATCCTGAAAGGGCTTCAACTATCAGAATCTCTTTCTCCCCCTGCTTGCCTACCTATCGCCATCAACGTACTCTCTTGGTGCCTCTCATCTGCTCCAGCTACTCCTGCCTGTTTTAGATAAAACCTTAAAGCTCTTTCTCTTAGCCTTCTTGGGTTCCCATAGGTGCTCAGAGTCTACATCGCTCTCAAATTCAACCCCCAGATTCAACCCTTAATCTCTGACCTAGCAATCACCTCATCTGATACCCTTTCCTTCCTGCTCAAAAGAAGTAAAACTGACCAGGAAGATTAGGGAAAGCTTTTCAATTTGTTTATAAATTAAACTCCCATGTTGGCCCATATGACCCCTTTCTCTCTTATCCATCTCCATCTTTCTCAGGGCGCATCACCCTCAGGCCCGCTGTTTATTAATGAAAACTGAACAATCGTCACCCAGCATTTGTTCTTCTTTCACCTTTTCACCTGATTTATTTCCAGGTGCGGATTCGCAGCTGAGCAGTTTTCCGGTCATTCCTTCAGAATTGTAGTAGCTTCTTCCCACGGAGTTCCAGACTCTCTTATCAAATGGTTAGGTTGTTGATCCTCCAGTGCTTACCAAGTTTACATTATAACAAATATTACGGAGCCTAAAAATGCTTTTACAGAAATGTGCTCTTAAGCGTTAGTAGCCTGCCTGGAGGAAGGGCAATCGAATCAGCCATGGATTCCCAGAGGTTTATTTCCCAAAAATGGGTTTTGTTTTCCTCTCCTGCGTGCTGATGATCATTTGTTAAAGGTTGGCTAAACCTTCAAGTGGGCTATATTCATTTCTAATTGTGGCATTGAGACCGGCTTGTTCTTTTTGGGGGTCTCAGCCTCGTCCAGTCGGCCAGGCAGCGAACCCTCAAACCAAGTTAGGTTTGATGCCAAATTAATGTGTATATACAGCATACTTTTCTGTAAAATCGCATACTCCGCATTCTCTACAATAAATATTTGTACTAAAAACATTTTGTGATTGGTGTTTGTCCTGAACTACTGAAACTCAAAAATAGCTAAAAATAAGCACCGAAAAATACAATTAATAAAACCCAAAAAGCAGAAGCCCTAAGTATACCCTTTAAAATGTTTAGTAAAACGTGGCCTATTTTTTGACCTCGTTGGTACAACCGGCCCCCTTTCCTAATCACATCTTCAGTCTTTTTTTTCTTTTGTGGTGGGTGGGGGGGGGGGGGCGCAACCCGGTATAAGTCTCCACATTTTTGTAAAATGACTTTACACTTACTTCAAAAGATGCAATGTATTTCAGTAAATTCAAAACGCCCAATAAACTTTGAATCCTGGGCAGAGGGAGAACACATTCTGGGATCAGTAAGCTACTAAAAACCAAACAAGCAAGATCCTCTCGTTTGTAAACGTTCTTATGTTGTTCTTATGTTCATATTAAGTGAGGCTGGCATTGCAGGGGAGATGAAGGGAGGTTTCAGTTTTGTTCCGAGTGACTGTTTTGTAAGCATTATAAATGCTTATTTCACCACTGCTACACCCCGTTAGAAAATGTACTTTTCCTGCAAGACTGTGAACGTGAGAGTATATGTGTACATTTGTTTTAAGTACTCGCCCAGAGGACTGCTGAGACACAGACATCACCTCGGACGAGCAGGAGTTTAACCCGGTACACCCCATGCACTCTCCAGCTACAGCTATTCAATGACAAACGGTTCCTTCCCTGGGTTTGAATTTACATTTTAAAAAGCACCTTTCATCACAATGTTTCAGAACCCCCAATTTATTTTGCCTAGCATTTACACAATTACACTTTTTCGTCTGTAATGTGGCTAGCATCTAGACCAGAAAGTGGACACTACAGTAGGTTGCAAGCAGCAATGAATATATGTAGAGAGAGATCGTGAAATATAGAAATATCTGCTGAGATGTTCCTAACCATAATCCTTAAAGGAAGTGCCAGTGTCAAAATACTAACTGAAGCCTATCAATGGCTTGTGGACCAGATGTACAACATGTTTGCACAGATCTGGTAACGGTATGTACTGTAAGCTGGGAGTCAAACCTGGCTTGTAAATTTCTGTACAATTGATTCAGATTCCTACCAAGGTGTATTTGTGTTGACATACAGTAGCCATGGTGTTGGTATTTCTACCCCACAGAGAGTGCAACCAGTCATGCAATCTGACACTTACCTACTTTAGCTCGGTTTGCCACTGCATTGATGCCAGTATTGTCAAACTTCGATCCTGTATTTTCATCCAGCAGATACCCAAACTGTAAACAGAAAAATGTGTCTTCAGAAACAGTTCAATACAAACATAAAATGTATACCATCTGTGAATGTGAAGTAGATTGTCTTGATAGTGATCGAGCTGGCAGGGAGGAGGAGGGGTGTAATCAGGTCCTCAGGTTGGCTACCTGCAAATCACTGAAAGCATGCATGACCACAACGATCAAGCATCTTAAACACATGCAGAGCAGTTAGACGGGAGACGAAAATGATTTACAAATATTTATTAAAACAGCGTATTAACCGATGTCCCCTCGCACACTAGCACACTAATGGCTGGCAATAAAATGTCCAGGAAGAACTAGATTTTCTTTACCTCCTCTGCTGCACCAAACATGCGGCTCTCGTCCTTAAATCCTTTCTTCTTTTTCCATCCTGGTTTTGACTCTGAAACAGCAACAACAATGTTTTACAACATTATAAACCTTCAAATTGAAAAAAAATATGGTGCTTAATTATAATTAGGGCTTCTGTTTTTCGGTGTTTATTTTTAGCTATTTTTGAGTTTTATGTAAATCTTTTTTTTTTCGGGGGTTTCGGTTTGTATGAATCTACTGTATGAAATGAGTGTTTTCGGGTACTTTCCAAAATGCTTGAGTGTTATTTTTTGTCAAAATATATATGGCAGTAACTCAACAGTACTTGCACACTTATGTTGTCCCTTCTTTCCTTTGCTGTCTTCCACAATGAAATCCCTATGGTCACGGGCACATGCTTCTGGGGTTTTTGAGTGTAGGCATTTTTGTACATTTCGCCACAATTCTGTTTTAAATCCTCTGTATCTCAACTGTAATACAGCTTTAAATCCTGCTAGCAACCGGCCATTCCTAATTGTAATCTCGTTTTAAACCTCGCAAGCAGAGTCTCCAATAGAAATGTGCTGTCACTCAGTAGTTGGGGCGGGTTTAAAGCGGGACACTGCCCAGCTATGCTGGGAAATGTATTTTTTATTTGTAGTAGGTTTTATTTTGTAATGGGAAAGGGGTGAAGTCAACATGAATTGATTAACCATTTCCACGATTTCCTGGTGTTTTCCGGTGTTTATTGGCTATCCACCGATTACATTCTTTTTGTATCGGGGATGTTTTATCGGTTAAAACCGAAAATCAGTAGCCCTAATTATAATGCAACAGATATTTACAAAACTCAGTAGTTTAAATACAGAACAGTTAATAAACATCTACAAAAAATAGGTATTATTTATTGTAGATACACTAAAATGCCATTTTAATCAAGATAAGTCCTTATTTTAAAAAAAAAAAAAGTTTGTTTTTTACCTGATTAGTTTGGGTGTTTCTCATAATTGTTAGGTCGGATTTAAGGATGTTAAATTAATTATTGGGTTAAACGCATTTCTAAATGCAGATGGTCACATCAGCTTACAATAATTGATTTTGAGTTTCAGTGTTTTAAAATAAAATATCAAACAGAACGAAATTTCAATGTACCATTTGTAATTCAGTAATATGAGAGGATTGGTCAGGGGTCTGAATACTTTTGCAAGGTACTGTATATATATATATATATATATATATATATATATATATATATATATATATATATATATATATATATATATGATTTTAGGACAACAACAACAACGGCGCTAGCAGTCAGGACCCAGGGGTTTTCAAATGCAAACTGTTTATGACTTTACATGAACAAAATGTTAAACGTTAAATTCAAATATGAAAACGCTAATGAGTTGAAAATAAATAACTAGAAAACAGCCGCAAGGACATAGTGAGTGTGGTGTGCGCTGAGCCTTTAAATATATTGACTTTCCTGTTGGAGAACACACCACACACACTGTATCCCTGTGTCTGTTTTAAACAGTGTTAACATGTCTGTCCTCCATAAGCTATGTAGCTAGCAAATATATAACCTTGGTTTTTAATCATAAAATGTGAATACTTAAACGCATTAGGATTATTATACACACAATTAGTTTTACTTAACACTGTTTTTAATTAACACTGTGTTTCTTAATGATGTTGCTTCTTTATAAAGAGCTTGGTGGTGGTTTAAATGCGTGAACATATTTGTCATGTTGTTGCTCTTTGAAAGAACAGCTTGACAATTTACAAACTGACCCTCCCTCAAAAAAAAAAAGAAAAACGACGATGGTCAGGTTGACTAAAATGATCCCAGATAACTGATTGTATCCGTTTGGTAGGAGGAAAGAGTTTGTTTGTCGTTCTCGCCATCCTCCATATTTGTGGGCTGTTCTTGTTGATTTTCGTGGCTATATAAAACCCAGTGAAAGGTTCATTATCGCCATCTACTGGATGTTCCTATTATAGTTTTTTTTCTGCATTCTGTCCAGCTAATGCGTCTTTCAGAGTGGGCAAAATCATAAATATAAATAAATTACAGCGCCAATTAAAACTACTGGCGATAGAATAACTGAATTTGTATCGCGATTATCTTTATCGTCATATCGCAACACCCCTAATTGTAATATCCAGTCTGTCAGTCACATAGTTCATGCACGTTTGCAGGAATCATTTATTGGAAAGGAAACAGTTTCGGGGATATATTCACCAGACCACAAGAGGGCGCCATACTGCAGCTAGGATTACCACTGCATAGTTACACAAGTAATTGACATGTATGAGATTCTTGTCTACGCCTCTCTATTATATATTTCACAAGAAACATGTCTAGTCCTTGCTAGACAGACATGCATATATTCTATACAACAAATATTTTATATTTACCAGCAGTTACACTGTCACACTAAATACCCTTTCCACATATATTTAGTCTTTATCATGCGTTGACATTTGTTTACCAAACATAAAGAGTCAGCTTCGAGCACAAATCCTCTTTAATTGCATCACGATTGTTACATTGCCAGTGTGTGTACTGGTACACCTTTCTAAGTTTCTAGTATCTCCTTCATAGTTAATCTTGATCCGCTACAGGGTTTCTGGTTTCAGGCAGAGGGCTTGCAGAGTTAAAGAGGCAGTGCGTAACAGCACATGTTTTGTTGGATATTTACTTTTAAAACACAGAATCCCAGATCTATTTTATCAATTTGTATTATACGTTATGTAAAAACGGTATGCACTTATTTAACCGTTTAACCTATAACATACTTAGTTCCTCCCAGGCGTAGAACATCATTCAAATTAAAATCCTTGTCTGGTTCTTCATCTTCTCCACTATCCTCTCCCTGTTCGTTTTCCAACTCCAAATCATCTCCAAACAGCCCCAGCTCGCCCTGCCGTTTCATAGGCATGTTTTTCAAGCATGGAGGGGTTTTTAACACAGCAGAGAAACACATCTGCACCTGGAAGGGAACAGCTATTAAATTTATTATGACTGTTACAACAAACGGAAAAAGCAAAAACAACATTCTAAAAAAAATAAATAATCAGTGTTAAAATGTCACACAAAAAAAACAGCATTAGCGTTTTTCACAGCAAGCAGAGCGTGACTTTCTGATTTACTTGTGTTTCAGCTGAAGGGACCTGCTGAAGGGGTCAACGTTGAAGGACGGTTCTTCCACCCACGTGATCAATGATCACGGTACACAAGGAACCCAGACAGTTCTGAACGGTGTTAGTTGGAGGTTATTCCGAGGTTTGAAGCGCTGTTTGTTTTACAATTTTAACTGTACATAATTATGAAACCCTTCATGCAATTTCAGCGCTTATTCGGGGCAAGCAAATTGGTTTGTAATTCACGAAATATAGGTAAGTAAAGAAACTAAAAGAAACTCAGACTACTGTCTTGTGGAGGATATGAGTGAACCATATCACCAACATTAGCTCTGTGACAGCAGAGGTGGATGCAGCACTTTGCAAAGAAAATATTTTAATAAGGAAATATGCAAGATGAAATACAAATTAAATAAAACACATGTAAACTGAAGTCCACAGTGACTAAAGGCTCAACTAGCTTCTGAGAGTTGAGAGGTTTACTCTTAAACGTGATAAGCAGTGATATATGAGGAACGACAGAGAAGTCCTCTATTCATCCAGTTGGAAGCATTGATAATATTATTACTATAGTATTGACAGCCAATTCATATTGTGCGTCTTTTGCAGTAATACTGTATCCTAATCTGTCTATATATATATATATATATATATATATATATATATATATATATATATATATATATATATATATACAGCTCTGGAAAAAATTAAGAGACCACTGCAAAATTATCAGTTTCTCTGGTTTTACTATTTATAGGTATGTGTTTGGGTAAAATGAACATTTGTGTTTTATTCTTTAAACTACTGAAAACATTTCTCCCAAATTCCAAATAAAAATATTGTCATTTAGAGCATTTATTTGCAGAAAATGACAACTGGTCAAAATAACAAAAAAGATGCAGTGTTGTCAGACCTCGAATAATGCAAAGAAAATAAGTTTATATTCATTTTAAACAACACAATACTAATGTTTTAACTTAGGAAGAGTTCAGAAATCAATATTTGGTGGAATAACCCTGATTTTCAAGCACAGCTTTCATGCGTCTTGGCATGCTCTCCACCAGTCTTTCACATTGATGTTGGGTGACTTTATGCCACTCCTGGCGCAAAAATTCAAGCAGCTCGGCTTTGTTTGCTGGCTTGTGACCATCCAGCTTCCTCTTGATCACATTCCAGAGGTTTTCATTGGGGTTCAGGTCTGGAGATTGGGCTGGCCATGACAGGGTCTTGATCTGGTGGTCCTCCGTCCACACCTTGATTGACCTGGCTGTGTGGCATGGAGCATTGTCCTGCTGGAAAAACCAATCCTCAGAGTTAGGGAACATTGTCAGAGCAGAAGGAAGCAAGTTTTCTTCCAGGACAACCACCAGAGAAACTGATAATTTTGCAGTGGTCTCTTAATTTTTCAGAGCTGTATATATATATATATATATATATATATATATATATATATATATATATATATATATATATATATACAGTACTGTGCAAAAGTTTTAGGCAGGTGTGAAAAAATGCTGTAAAGTAAGAATGCTTTCAAAAGTAGACATGTTAATAGATTATATTTATCAATTAACTAAATGCAAAGTGAGTGAACAGAAGAAAATCTAAATCAAATCCATATTTGGTGTGACCACCCTTTGCCTTCAAAACAGCATCAAGCATCAATTCTTCTAGGTACACTTGCACACAGTTTTTGAAGGAACTTGGCAGGTAGGTTGGCCCAAACATCTTGGAGAACTAACCACAGCTCTTCTGTGGATTTAGGCAGCCTCAGTTGCTTCTCTCTCTTCATGTAATCCCAGACAGTCTCGATGATGTTGAGATCAGGGCTCTGTGGGGCCATACCATCACTTCCAGGACTCCTTGTTCTTCTTTACGCTGAAGATAGTTCTTAATGACTTTCGCTGTATGTTTGGGGTCGTTGTCATGCTGCAGAATAAATTTGGGGCCAATCAGATGCCTCCCTGATGGTATTGCATGATGGATAAGTATCTGCCTGTACTTCTCAGCATTGAGGAGACCATTAATTCTGACCAAATCCCCAACTCCATTTGCAGAAATGCAGCCCCAAACTTGCAAGGAACCTCCACCATGCTTCACTGTTGCCTGCAGACACTCATTCGTGTACCTCTCCAGCCCTTGGCGAACAAACTGCCTTCTGCTACAGCCAAATATTTCAAATTTTGACTCATCAGTCCAGAGCACCTGCTGCCATTTTTCTGCAACCCAGTTCCTGTGTTTTCGTGCATAGTTGATTCGCTTGGCCTTGTTTCCACATCGGAGGTATGGCTTTTTGGCCGCAAGTCTTCCATGAAGGCCACTTCTGACCAGACTTCTCCGGACAGTAGATGGGTGTACCAGGGTCCCACTGTTTTCTGCCAGTTCTGAGCTGATGGCACTGCTGGACATCTTCCGATTGCGAAGGGAAGTAAGCATGATGTGTCTTTCATCTGCTGCAGTAAGTTTCCTTGGCCGACCACTGCGTCTATGGTCTTCAACGTTGCCTGTTTCTTTGTGCTTCTTCAAAAGAGCTTGGACAGCACATCTGGAAACCCCTGTCTGCCTTGAAATTTCTGCCTGGGAGAGACCTTGCTGATGCAGTATAACTACCTTGTGTCTTGTTGCTGTGCTCAGTCTTGCCATGGTGTATGACTTTTGACAGTAAACTGTCTTCAGCAACCTCACCTTGTTAGCTGAGCTTGGCTGTTCCTCACCCAGTTTTATTCCTCCTACACAGCTGTTTCTGTTTCAGTTAATGATTGTGTTTCAACCTACATATTGAATTGATGATCATTAGCACCTGTTTGGTATAATTGTTTAATCATACACCTGACTATATGCCTACAAAATCCCTGACTTTGTGCAAGTGTACCGAGAAGAATTGATGCTGTTTTGAAGGCAAAGGGTTGTCACACCAAATATGGATTTGATTTAGATTTTTCTTCTGTTCACTCACTTTGCATTTAGTTAATTGATAAATATAATCTATTAACATTTTGAAAGCATTCTTACTTTACAGCATTTTTCACACCTGCCTAAAACTTTTGCACAGTACTGATATATATATATATATATATATATATATATATATATATATATATATATATATATAATGCGCTTTAAAGTTTACTTAAATTGTGCCTAAAAGGATCTTCTTTCAATCTTTCCTAGTCCCTGTTGGACTGTGTTGCAGTCAATGGAGACGGCTATGCACCCGTACAACACACAATCAAGAGGCACACCATTGCAGTACTCCAGTGTTAAAACATCTGACATCCAAAATCCGATCAACAGGTCCCATCTCCGTGGCAGAGTACATGAGAGAAGTCTTAACAAACCCTGTCTCGGTATGAGACACTTTGAAATACATCAAACTAAATCCGCAGCCTTTATTTCAGGGGTCTCCAATCCCGGACCTGGAGGGCTATTCCACTCGAGGTTTAACAAGTAAAATGAGATCATGAACTCCTGCAGGTTCTGGAGAGAGGATTAATAGGTTCAGTTAAACCATTTAGAACAGGGCTGGAACAAAGACCAGGTGTGGAATGGTCAATTTTGGACACCTCTGCTTGATTTGCATTACAGTTGAAGCATTTTAGACAACAATCAGATCTTAGCACTGTAAGGATGTTTAAATAATGTGGTGTCTAGCAAGAAAAGCTACTGACACTTCCAGCTAGGAATGCTCCTGCGGTCAAAGTAAAAAGCAGAAGAAATGTGTGTTCTGTACCACTCTGTACAATGTTTAAATGCCTTATTATATCTAGCTTTGTTCTTTTCTTCTAGGGTTATTACGTACATAATGATATGCTGGGCGCTGAAGGAGACTTTATTACATCACCTGAAATCAGTCAGATCTTTGGGGAGGTATGACAGAATAATGTACTTGCTGTGTCAGTTTGAGAGTCCCTAGAATATCATGAACTCTCAAATGCAAGACATGCACTCATTCATTTTGTTGAAACGACACCATAAAATCTAACAATTATCAAACAAAAATCTGACTTTGGAAGCATATTTCATCTTTTTTTATACCAAGAAACCAAGACTGCATCTGTAAGTTAGTGTTTCTGTGAAGAATACATGTACTTTTACAAATTCCCAGTAATTGTTGCTGAAGTGCAGGATCAATAGATTTCTGTAGATGTGTAGATTTCTAGATTTTTGTATTTTGTGTCGGTCAGGGTAGAATGTGGCTAACATGGTGTATTTTGTTCCGTTGGTAGTTGCTTGGGATCTGGTGTGTGAGCGAGTGGATGGCTGCAGGAAAACCAAAGGAGTTTCAGCTGGTGGAGTTTGGGCCAGGCAGAGGCTCTCTCACCAGTGATGTTCTGCGGGTGAGTCACCAAGAAAGCTGTCTGTGATTGGTACAGGTCTGAGAGGTTTCTGATGCTTCTGTGTCTCGAGGATAATGATGACTAACTAACTTGCAAAACTAACTAACCTGGGACACATTATCTCTGAAAATTCATTTCGGTTTAAGAGCTCAGCGTTCTCATTTTTTTAACTTCTTGATTGCAGTACAACAGAATTTCGGCAGAGGGAGCCATTGTGCTACAATACAGTACAGCACAGTGAAGCTATGAGGATTAAGAATGCTTGTCTAAAATGCAGGCTTGTTTTTGAACTGTTCAGGTAAACTATTCAAGCAAATGTTCTTTAATAGAAGTCGGATCATTTTGAGAATTAAATTGAATGCTGTGCTATTCTTCTTTTAGAAATGCTACTTGTTTGGCTCTGTGTACCTCTGACAACCTGTTTAAGCGCATGTAAACATGCAAACGGTGTCTCTCCTCTTCCTCAGGTATTGAAGCAGCTGAAGTCAGTGATGGGTTAACGGTGTCTCTCCTGTTCCTCAGGTATTGAAGCAGCTGAAGTCAGTGATGGGTTAACAGTGTCTCTCCTGTTCCTCAGGTATTGAAGCAGCTGAAGTCAGTGATGGGTGAATCAGCCGTGTCTGTTCACCTGGTGGAGGTGAGTCCCAAGCTCAGTGAAGTGCAGGCGCAGAGTTTGACTGGAGAGGACAGTCAGGCTGCAGACAACGAGAACGATCCTGTGTATCGCAGAGGAACCACGAACACAGGGCATCCCGTGTACTGGTACAGAGGCATGGAGGATGTTCCAAGAGGTATTGTCAGAATGACAATTATTTTCAATGCAAAGCAATTTATAATACACAGTGAGCTTGTTCCTGTCCACTGGAGATTACTATAGATAAGATTCCATTAATAGTACAGTTCTGTTTGCTTCTCACTACAATGTTATGAACAAGGTTGCTACATTTCTGAGGAAGACTGAGATTCGAAGAATGTGTATTCCTTGTATTTCCATATTGGAAAAATGTTTATCTCATGTCTGGCATTTCTTTAATATGAATAATTGAATCCACTTACTTATATAAATAGGTAAACCATTAATTGACTGGTGAGCTCCTCTGGATAACATTCTGAACACTGGAAGCATTCCTCTTGTGTGTTTCTCATGCTTCCAGAACGCTGAGATGCAATTAGATCTTTAGTATGTGGAGCTGGGTTTACAGTTTTTGTTTCACTCCTCTGCTTTTGAACTTTGGATATCGTTCACTGTGAGGAAGAACTCTCCCGTTTATTCATTTCCACCAGTCCTTTCAATAGGGATACATTGGGAACAGAATATATTTTACATTAAATAAATGGAAACATTCATTAAGATCAGTAACTGACGTAAACTCATCTTTTTTTCTAATTAGGCTTCAGCATTTATCTTGCTCATGAGTTTTTTGATGCCTTGCCTATCCACAAATTCCAGGTACAGATTATTATTATTATTATTATTATTATTATTATTTTACCAAGCTGATAATGTCCATCTCATTTTCTCCCGATTCATCTTGCCTATAAACATGACTGTTGACACTGTCCTGCCTCTCCTTACCCTGGTCATATATAGCTGGGATTCAAATCCAATCCATATTCAATATGCATAAACAATTCAAGCAATAGCTGACTCTGTAAACTTATCCTCCTGCAACTCATTCTATACTGTGCATGGAATGTTTAAAGAACCCAAACCCAAACCCAAACCCGCCATCCTCCTGCAACTCATTCTATACTGTGCATGGAATGTTTAAAGAACCCAAACCCAAACCCAAACCCGCCATCCTCCTGCAACTCATTCTATACTGTGCATGGAATGTTTAAAAAACCCAAACCCAAACCCGCCATCCTCCTGCAACTCATTCTATACTGTGCATGGAATGTTTAAAGAACCCAAACCCAAACCCGCCATCCTCCTGCAACTCATTCTATACTGTGCATGGAATGTTTAAAGAACCCAAACCCAAACCCAAACCCGCCATCCTCCTGCAACTCATTCTATACTGTGCATGGAATGTTTAAAAAACCCAAACCCAAACCCGCCATCCTCCTGCAACTCATTCTATACTGTGCATGGAATGTTTAAAGAACCCAAACCCAAACCCAAACCCGCCATCCTCCTGCAACTCATTCTATACTGTGCATGGAATGTTTAAAGAACTCAAACCCAAACCCAAACCCGCCATCCTCCTGCAACTCATTCTATACTGTGCATGGAATGTTTAAAGAACCCAAACCCAAACCCGCCATCCTCCTGCAACTCATTCTATACTGTGCATGGAATGTTTAAAGAACTCAAACCCAAACCCAAACCCACCATCCTCCTGCAACTCATTCTATACTGTGCATGGAATGTTTAAAGAACCCAAACCCAAACCCAAACCCGCCATCCTCCTGCAACTCATTCTATACTGTGCATGGAATGTTTAAAGAACTCAAACCCAAACCCAAACCCAAACCCGCCATCCTCCTGCAACTCATTCTATACTGTGCATGGAATGTTTAAAGAACTCAAACCCAAACCCAAACCCAAACCCGCCATCCTCCTGCAACTCATTCTATACTGTGCATGGAATGTTTAAAGAACTCAAACCCAAACCCAAACCCAAACCCGCCATCCTCCTGCAACTCATTCTATACTGTGCATGGAATGTTTAAAGAACTCAAACCCAAACCCAAACCCAAACCCGCCATCCTCCTGCAACTCATTCTATACTGTGCATGGAATGTTTAAAGAACTCAAACCCAAACCCAAACCCAAACCCGCCATCCTCTTGCAACTCATTCTATACTGTGCATGGAATGTTTAAAGAACCCAAACCCAAACCCACCATCCTCTTGCAACTCATTCTATACTGTGCATGGAATGTTTAAAGAACCCAAACCCAAACCCACCATCCTCCTGCAACTCATTCTATACTGTGCATGGAATGTTTAAAGAACCCAAACCCAAACCCGCCATCCTCCTGCAACTCATTCTATACTGTGCATGGAATGTTTAAAGAACCCAAACCCGCCATCCTCCTGCAACTCATTCTACACTGTGCATGGAATGTTTAAAGAACCCAAACCCAAACCCAAACCCGCCTTCCTCCTGCAACTCATTCTATACTGTGCATGGAATGTTTTCACAGACTCATCATGTACCTTCTGAAAAATGCAAAAAACCCCCAAAAAAAAACCATGTGGGGCACTGCACCTTTAACTTGTGAATTCCTTTCTTTCTCTACATAAGTTTGCACAACCACATACAGGAGCAGTGTCTTATACATGAAACTAAAGGGGTGGTTGCATTTTCACAGGAAACCGATGTATCCTTCGTATGTCTTTCCTTCCTTGTAAAGGTGACCTGTTTTTGTTTTTGTTTTGTTAGAAAACAGACAAAGGCTGGCGAGAGATGCTGATTGACATTGATCCTCAAGTGGCCAACAAACTCCGCTTTGTTTTAGCACCATCTGCAACTCTGGCTTCCTCCACTCTTCTGCAGGTTAAATATTCATGTGATTCATTGCTTCATCTGTTTTCCATTAAAGAGTTTTCTACAGTACATGCATAAGAGCTCTATTTGATCTAGTTTAACAGACACTTTAAATGGAGTGCCAAGTCTTGCATCATGCAGACGTTTTCAGCACAGTTATTAATCCCAGCCCCTGTCTGCCAGTGCTGGTGTTCTCCTAGATGCGTCTAGCTGGTGTTGTTTTCAATTTGAAAACGGTGTTGAAGACTTGCCAGGTCCCTTCACTTGGTTTTGCTTTACGCAAAAGATAGCAGAATGCTAAATAATAAAGGGAACAGTTCATTTAGCTGCCACTGCTGAAACAAATGCTGGTGCGAACTGGTTACCACATTCCTCCTTAAGTGTGCATCTGAACCACTCAACAAAAGGGGTTCTAGAGCTTTTCACATTGTCAGAGTTCTAGAGCTTTTCACATTGTGTCAGAGTTCTAGAACTTTTCACAACATGTCAGAGTTCACACACACAGTGAATTCATAGTCTTCTTTCACACAGTAGTGACACTAAGCTGTAAAGAGCATACATTAAAAAGTTTACCCTGGTAAAATGTCCAGTGTATTGCTAAACAACTGGACTTCAGATTGTTATAAAAATGTTTATTTTGCTTGTCTAGGCTGATGAAGAGAGGGAGCATGTAGAGGTGTGCCCTGAGGGCGGAGTCCTGGTTCAGAGACTGACCAATCGGATCAGTGAAGATGGAGGCGCGGCTCTGATCGCGGACTACGGACATGCAGGAGACAAGACGGACACTTTCAGAGTGAGCAGAACAGCTCTGTGGCTCCAGATTCACTCCATGGTTAGCTAGGCTGTATATAGCTGCATATACAGCAGATACACGCCATGGTTAGCTAGGCTGGGTCTGTATAGAGCTGTATATACAGTAGCTTTACAAACAGGAGGTTGAGCACCAGCTCTCACAGTGGACACTGTACATTTGGAAGTGAAGACAAAACATTTCTAGTCTGTATTTGTCGTCTTTGGGTTCTGTTAGTATTTCCGAACATATGGAACAAATAACTTACTCTTTAACAGAAAAAGACCATGGGTATACAGAGGGACTGTTTTGATGAATGTGATAGTGACTTGAAGGGGTGAGTGGGAACCAGCTCACTGTACTGTGTGTGAATTGATTTGTATGTTGAGGTTTATTGTTTTGGCCATCAATACTGCCCACGGTTTTAATATAATCAATCATTTAGCTGACTGTATTGTCACCAGTTAATGAAATAGTTAATAGATCATTAATTACATTTCAGCATTACAGTGCATATACTTTTTTTACCATTAGTCCAAAAAAAATGAATAAAGATTGTCTATGAAGGAAGTGTGTCTCTGTTGAGTAGGTGTTACAAAGGCAGAAGGTCATCGGGACGGTAGTAATACTATAACAGTCATGATATCGCAGAGTTTTAATATCTGAGTGGCAGATCTTGACAAGATAAGTTGAGTAGGTGATCGACAGTATCTGTTGTAGTCATAACATCTTGTCAGCTGGGAAAAAATGGGAGAATTTCAGTAAGTGTGGTTAATACTCTAAATAGGTGTCTTTTTTAGTATCCCTTTACAAATATTGGCACAAAGAAATGCATATCTGTGCAAATAAAGTATCCACAGAAAAGGTTTGAACATGCGCCATGAAAACTGCTTGCGGTCTCTTTTAGTCAACACGGATTCTGAAGGCAAGGGATATGTAAATAGCATCTGTGTCTTCATGTAATTACCTCTTTCATTTTCTGCTTTCTGGCACAGGGTTTCCGTGGTCACAAACTCCACGACGTCCTTGTGGCACCAGGAACTGCAGATTTAACGGCCGATGTGGATTTCAGATACTTAAGGAGGATGACGGATGAAAGGGTGCTGTCTTTTGGACCAATCACACAGCAGCAGTTTTTGCGGAACATGGGTATTGATGTCAGGCTGCAGGTAGATGTACAGAACCCCTTAACGCTTTCTGACCGAGCCTTACACTAAAGCGATACATCAATGTGCTCCACATTAATAATCCCCATTCTTCCTAAATCTCTACTGTATGTATTCTACACGCCACCACTGTCCATAAATAAATACGCTGAAGGGATAAGTAAGCAATGGCAGTCAAGGCTTGGGGGCATTTTCAGGGGAGTTTATGGCAGAATCCTGGGGTTTATGAACCACACTGAGATTACTGGAAATTAAAATAAGCATTCTCTCTGTCTTACAGTAAGATTTTAGACTGGTACTGTGAATCATTCTTTAATCTTACTGCTATCAATCTGAATGATCCGAACAGCGGCAGATTTAAATATCACCGCACTTCATCCTGCTGTATAACCTGCGCTAGGTCAGGTTCAGGAGACTCAAGTATGGATTCAGAATGGAATTACATTGCAGATCTTTATGAAACGGATTCCCTTTCTATCTTTTCCAGGTACTCCTGAGGAGCTGTACCGATTCATCCACACGGAAGCAGTTGGTTCAGGGATTTGACATGATGATGAACCCTGAGAAAATGGGAGAAAGATTTAAGTTTTTTGCCCTGGTGCCACACAGCAGAATAGCCGTTCAAACACGGGGGAAGAAAGCTGAACAGAAAGGAGCTGCTGCACCGCCTGTGTCCGGTTTCAGTGAGCTGGGGCTCTGAACCGACTCTCCAGAGCTTCCAGGTCTGGTTATCAGTGGAGGCAGACTTGGCTTCTGTTACACAGAGCAGCGGGTTTGTACAGTTACAGGTTGGCTAGTTCACTTTCAGTGAAATACCAGGCTGGCTTGTACAGTTTCAGTGTAATACCAGGCTGGCTAGTGCAGTTTCAGTGTAATACCAAGCTGGCTTGTACACTTTCAATGTAATACCAGGCTGGCTAGTACAGTTTCAGTGTAATACCAGGCTGGCTTGTGCAGTTTCAGTGTAATACCAAGCTGGCTTGTACACTTTCAATGTAATACCAGGCTGGCTAGTACAGTTTCAGTGTAATACCAGGCTGGCTTGTGCAGTTTCAGTGTAATACCAGGCTGGCTTGTACTTCATTAGCAATGAGATTACATTTTTTTCTGAAAGAGTGTGTTGAGGGCTAATTCACTTACCTGTCTTCTGATGCCCGTCATTACCTCCTATCTGTCTCAAGTTACAAGTGAAATAAGTCAAGGTCTCACCCTAGCCCCAACTGCACAACAGCACATACTGTATTATAAAACCATCATACACATACCAGAATTGTATAATATGACCAGGTCTTATGTTGGGGAGTTGGGCAAATTCTTCATGTCTGGACAGGATTGGTAATCTAGATGGGGCTTCCACTTTTCAAACATTGCATTTGTGTAGCAGGAATAATAATGACACTCATTTCAGAGAAGTTAAAGACTTTGTTAAAGTTAAAGGGTCTTTGTTCATGCCGAATGTGCATCTAATATTGTGTTAGATAGTAATAAGAAATGGTACATTTGTCCTACCTTTGGACATTCCTGGGGGGCGTGGCTGTGGTCTGCAATTATGTGTTATGTTCTCCATAAACTGATCATCAAAGCAACCACAAATGGAAAAATGCAAGACTTCTTCATTATGCACCAAGAGGCATCTGGTTAGAGCAGCGCTTCACTTTATTGAGCACTGTTAATACAGTGTTCTTCAACTTGTTGGATCTGCAATGTGCTCAAAGGCTGCCCAGGTTTTGGAATGGAAAACTAAATTTTCACCAGTCATTTCCAAGTATCTAAAGACCCCACTTAGACAAAGCAGGCTCTTTGAAACAATTTCTTTTGGGGCTAGTGTTCTCAAGCTGATTCCTGTTTTGGGGGAAGTAACATGCTTTTCCAATCACTGTGCTCTAGTCCCTGAAAGCAGGTTCAGCCAGGGCTTACATATGAAAGCTTTTTACTGTCATCGTCTTGAATACAAAATAGAACCCTAAAAACATGTCAAGATGCTTAGAGTTTTATTAAATCTGCAAGTACTGAAATATACAAAACACCTGCCAATCCAGTGGCAACTCTGATGTTCAAAAGATTCTCAGGAACAAGTCATTCAGTTCTCATTAACAGTTTTCAGTTTTAGCTATCACATCAGAGATCCTACAAAGAATTAAAATACATTTCCATTCAGACATTTCTATTGGTAGCTTTTTGCTGATCAGTGAAACTGCATCAAATAGCCCTTATTACATTGCCATTGGTTCATCACAGAACTAAAACTTCTTACAAACATTAAATAAAACGAAGTAAAAACATACAGCACGTTCAATACCAACTCAAGGTTAGGTGTGTTAACCCTTTAAGGCTTTTTTGGGCCTAAAAATCTATTTTGTTTCAGCCTTTTATGATAAGACTTCTTCCACCTTAAAAGGGGGGGGGGAGTATTTTTTAAAATGGGCATTTTTTGCGAGGTTCTAAATCCATTTCCTCAACCCTCCAGTTAAATACAGTTATTGTTGTGCAAGACCATACATTTCATATATTGGTTACACTTGGGCAGGTTAACAGATGGCAGGGCAGGCCTGTGGTATCCTGCTTTCACCGTCAGTTAAGCCAAGCTGTGTGGATCAATGGTTCTGTTTTTAATCACTGGTTTGTACGTGTCTCCAGCGTCTGGTTTTAATGGATAGGGTGTATTATTGGGTAACAGGACTTAATAATACAGCAGGGATCATGGATCAGTGTTGGTTGGTTCATGCTGTGCTGTACAAGCTCTATCTTGTTTCAAGATCAGACCTGTTTCTCATAAACAGATGTGCTGCTTTCCACAGCACTGTCTGAATTTGTATTTGGCATAGGCAACGTCAGGAGATCTTCTGCAGGGTGATGTGTGTGAGTGTGTGCGTGCGTGTGTGTGAGTGTGTGCGCGTTTGTGTGTGTGAGTGTGTGCGTGCATGTGTGTGCGTGCGTGCGTGTGGTGGAAGTGGGTTATGTTGGCTCTCATCAGCAGCTGAAGTGTATTAGATGTTTGAAATTTATATACCTTTCTCTTTTGCCTCAAAGCTTTCGGAGATCTATGCAACTGCTGTGTTTGTAATACAGTAAAGTTAGGGATGCTATGATTCATACAGTGTCCGTGAGAAAGCTTAGCCATGAGCAGTTAAACACACAGTGTGAGAAAGCTTAGCCACAAGCAGTGAAACACAGTGTCTGTGAGAAAGCTTAGCCATGAGCAGTGAAACACACAGTGTCTGTGAGAAAGCTTAGCCACGAGCAGTGAAACACACAGTGTGAGAAAGCTTAGCCATGAGCAGTGAAACTCACAGTGTCTGTGAGAAAGCTTAGCCATGAGCAGTGAAACACACAGTGTCTGTGAGAAAGCTTAGCCATGAGCAGTGAAACACACAGTGTGAGAAAGCTTAGCCATGAACAGTGAAACACAGTGTCTGTGAGAAAGCTTAGCCATGAGCAGTGAAACACACAGTGTCTGTGAGAAAGCTTAGCCATGAGCAGTGAAACACAGTGTCTGTGAGAAAGCTTAGCCATGAGCAGTGAAACACAGTGTGAGAAAGCTTAGCCATGAGCAGTGAAACACACAGTGTCTGTGAGAAAGCTTAGCCATGAGCAGTGAAACACACAGTGTGAGAAAGCTTAGCCATGAGCAGTGAAACACACAGTGTCTGTGAGAAAGCTTAGCCATGAGCAGTGAAACACACAGTGTGAGAAAGCTTAGCCATGAGCAGTGAAACACAGTGTCTGTGAGAAAGCTTAGCCATGAGCAGTGAAACACAGTGTCTGTGAGAAAGCTTAGCCATGAGCAGTGAAACACAGTGTGAGAAAGCTTAGCCATGAACAGTGAAACACACAGTGTCTGTGAGAAAGCTTAGCCATGAGCAGTGAAACACACAGTGTCTGTGAGAAAGCTTAGCCATGAGCAGTGAAACACACAGTGTCTGTGAGAAAGCTTAGCCATGAGCAGTGAAACACAGTGTCTGTGAGAAAGCTTAGCCATGAGCAGTGAAACACAGTGTGAGAAAGCTTAGCCATGAACAGTGAAACACACAGTGTCTGTGAGAAAGCTTAGCCATGAGCAGTGAAACACAGTGTGAGAAAGCTTAGCCATGAACAGTGAAACACACAGTGTCTGTGAGAAAGCTTAGCCATGAGCAGTGAAACACACAGTGTCTGTGAGAAAGCTCAGCCATGAGCAGTGAAACACACAGTGTGAGAAAGCTTAGCCATGAGCAGTGAAACACACAGTGTCTGTGAGAAAGCTTAGCCATGAGCAGTGAAACACAGTGTGAGAAAGCTTAGCCATGAGCAGTGAAACACAGTGTCTGTGAGAAAGCTTAGCCATGAGCAGTGAAACACACAGTGTCTGTGAGAAAGCTTAGCCATGAGCAGTGAAACACACAGTGTGAGAAAGCTTAGCCATGAGCAGTGAAACACACAGTGTCTGTGAGAAAGCTTAGCCATGAGCAGTGAAACACACAGTGTCTGTGAGAAAGCTTAGCCATGAACAGTGAAACACACAGTGTCTGTGAGAAAGCTTAGCCATGAGCAGTGAAACACAGTGTCTGAGAAAGCTTAGCCATGAGCAGTGAAACACACAGTGTCTGTGAGAAAGCTTAGCCATGAACAGTGAAACACACAGTGTGAGAAAGCTTAGCCATGAACAGTGAAACACACAGTGTCTGTGAGAAAGCTTAGCCATGAACAGTGAAACACACAGTGTCTGAGAAAGCTTAGCCATGAGCAGTGAAACACACAGTGTCTGTGAGAAAGCTTAGCCATGAACAGTGAAACACACAGTGTGAGAAAGCTTAGCCATGAACAGTGAAACACACAGTGTCTGTGAGAAAGCTTAGCCATGAACAGTGAAACACACAGTGTCTGTGAGAAAGCTTAGCCATGAACAGTCACACAGCTTGTAATGTTTTCCAGTTTATAAGTGCAGATTGACATAGCTATGCCTTTGATAACCTAAACAACATTGGACAGATACATTAAACTAGACGACATGTAATACAGCAATCACAAAGCTTAACTCAATGTAATCTACAGACTTAAAAAAAGCCTTTTACTGAAAAGCGAATGAGCATGTGTTTAGCTCCACTAGCAGTGCAGTGTGATTGGAAACACACTTGTCCATAAGCCAGTCCACTTCACAATCCTTTGCTTAGGTAAGCAGCTTAGCCTCTGTGGTCTACCTGTATTTTACTCATTGTAACTCAGACCAGCTCTTACAATGTGAATCCGTGCAGTTTGTTTAAGGCACTTTGTTTCAGATCATTCACACTGAATGGTTAACGCATCCAATACTCTGAGAATGCAGCAAGTGTGCCATCAAATTCAGGCCTCGATCTTCCAGGAGCGTACGGCTTTACTGCAGATGCAAGGTTTTGTAACAGTTGCTATGCTGTGTTGTCATCACGGTTAATGTCGTTTTTTTAATATAAAATGTATTTGAAGCAATAGGTTGTATCAGAGAAGACAAGCATTAGAATGGAGTAGAATTTGTCTGGGAATTTCATTTGGTCAGTGAATCTAACTGAAAAAGGCAAACCAGAACCTTATCTTCTGGTTAAGGCAATAATTGGGATTTTTTTTTTTAACCCACTAAATGTTCCAGGCATGAAACAAGTATTACCTTTTATTAACCTGACATTGAGGTTAATTATTATGAAATGCTTACTGATTTTGGAATTCATGATACATTTCCACATTTGTTTAATATGGTAGTTTTCCTTTTGTTTTGTTTTTTTTCTGCAAATTACCACAGTGCTCAATGAACGTTCACAGAGTATTATTTTTATATAACAAGTGTAATGTATGGAACAGAAAGTATGTTTAAGCCTCAATTAAACTGCGCTCAGAGAATTACTTTCCCTAGATCAAGCTCTGCATCTCAGCAGCGTAACCTGGACCATTCTGTCACTGGATTGGAATCAAACGCAAGATACACTAGATTCCAAAATGAGACACTGTAAAGAATTATAAACATACACAGAAGTGTAACCTAGCTTGCTATGTTTTTTTACCAGGTTCTTGTATAATAATTGGGATCAAACAACTGGCTTTATTTGTATGGTTATAATGGGATATACCTACTGAGATGAATACGTTTTAGTCTTCCTTTGGTCTGAAAACAAGATGTGCAATAAACAATAAACTTCCAGCACACATTGGAATACAGACTGTGCTTCAGGTTAGTCCTTCAGGTGCTGCACTGAGCCTCTCTTAATTAGGTCAGAGCAAATGACCAATGAGAAGGGAGCCCTTACTGAAATGAGTAAAGTGAGCACTCCACTGCAGATTGAGTTTCAGACTGACCAATGAGAAGATAGCCCTTACTGAAATGAGTAAAGTGAGCACTCCACTGCAGATTGAGTTTCAGACTGAACAATGAGGAGAGCCCTTACTGAAATGAGTAAAGTGAGCACTCCACTGCGGATTGAGTTTCAGACTGACCAATGAGAAGGGAGCCCTTACTGAAATGAGTGAAGTGAGCACTCCACTGCAGATTAAGTTTCAGACTGACCAATGAGAAGAGAGCCCTTACTGAAATGAGTGAAGTGAGCACTCCACTGCAGATTGAGTTTCAGACTGACCAATGAGAAGGGAGCCCTTACTGAAATCAAATCAATATAGGATGTATTGAAAACAATAGCATAACATTATGTAGGTGTTCCAGTTTAAACTGTTTGAACTGGAGAAGAAACCTTTGTCTCTCGTTTAGAAACGACCCAAGATTTTTTCAGAAAGACTTGGTATGGCAAAGAATAGACATTTAAACAAGAAAACATGTTTTTTTTTTTTAAATACACATAAAATAACTTATTTATTTCTCCTCACATTCTGTTTATACTACGCTAGCCGTTTCTATGGAATGGGACTGTCAACATATATATACATGCTTTTACTGTTTCATTTGGTCCAAGCTTTAACACTTATCTGGCTTGTGCTGTTGTGTACAAGTTTTGTTCCCACAGGGTATATGCACAGATAGAAAATATTTTCCTAGCCTAAAACACAGAGTTCAGTAAACTAGTATTTTATGGCTTGTAAGAAGGCAGTGAGATAAAAGACAAGCTATACCTCAGTTACATGTTCACACCCACACCTGTGTGACATGCCTGGTCTTACCACACAGTCCTTAATAGCCCAGCGCACACGTGTTTGGTTGCTAGGTAACACTCTGGCCAGGCAGTCCCAGATGAAGCAGTGTGTGCTTGGTTCTGGTGCAGCAGTTCCAGGTTGCTTTGTGAGTGTGCAGTGCCAGGGCTCCTGCACTCTAGATTGGCCTGTGAACAGACTGGGTTTCGGTGACTAGGGATCTTCCTCCATGTCGTCGAGGTTGGGTGCCATTATGAAGTGCTTGGGGTGTGCAAGGCTGTGCTCGTTCGCATACTCCTCCCAGCGCGCATCGTCACTCTCGTGTGTGATGTAACGCTCTCCTTTCCGAGTCTCAAACTCCCTGAGATCCAGCCAAGTCTGATAATCCTGGGAGGGCGACGCAAAATTCAATCCATTAATAAACGCACATGAAGCTTATGTTATTAAGAGTGACATACTGGGGTTACAGTCACCACCACATACCATACAGGGTTATTTCAGGCAGCCATTTATATCGGACAAATAGCGTTTGCCATTCCCATTGATTTCAATAACAAAGGCATAGTTTAGACCATGTTAAGCACGTCATATATTTCAGGCAAACTCAGCTGTTTGGATCTCGTTATGTGCCATTCACTTAGATTTAAATAACAAACCCTGCTTATACTGTAGTAATCACTCTTACTAATGCACCAATCAGATGTTTTCACCTTGTTACCTTGGCATTCACATAGATTTCAATAAAAAGGCAGCACTTTACTGTAGTACAAAAGTCTGACAGATCGATCAATCAGCTGTTTGCACCTCGTTACTGAGCGATTACCGCTGTACTGTACCTTGGCTATTTAATCCCTGTACGCAGTGTCAGATTTATTTACAGTTTGAAGAAACAGCACTGACTGCAACAGTAAGCAAGCATGGCTGGAAAGAGAAAAGCGATGAGCATCAGCACAAAAGTCCATCTCTTACTGCAGGTGAATCACGTTAACACAAACACTCCGGTTCTAAGCGCTGGTAACTGTAACTGAAACAATAGGACCCTTCCTGTGTGTGTGTGGGGGTGGGGGTCAGTGTGTGTGTGTGTGTGCGTGTGTCTGTGTTTCTGTGTGTGTGTGTTTTGTGTGTGTCTGTGTGTGTGTGCGGGGTGTGTCAGTGTATCAGTGTGTGTGTGGGTGGGTGGGTGGGTGTGTGTGTGTGGGGGTGTGTCTGGGTGTGTCAGTGTGTATCAGTGTGTGTCTGTGTGTGTGTGGGGTGTGTCAGTGTGTGTGGGTGGGTGTGTCTGGGTGTGTGTGTGTGTGTGTGTGTGTGGGGGTGTGTCTGGGTGTGTCAGTGTATCAGTGTGTGTGGGTGGGTGTGTCTGGGTGTGTGTGTGTCGTGTGTGTGTGTCAGTGTATCAGTGTGTGTGGGTGGGTGGGTGGGTGTGTCTGGGTGTGTGTGTGTGCGTGTGTGTGTGGGGGGTGTCTGGGTGTGTCAGTGTGTATCAGTGTGTGTCTGTGTGTGTGCGGGGGTGTGTCAGTGTGTATATTACCTGTAGCCAGGGGTGACTGAGGGACTTGTCCACACTGTACCGCTTCCTCATTTTCACTTGAAGAAGATTGTTTATTAAGTCAGTCGCTATTGAAAGGAAAGGAAAAAAAAACATTTGTGTCAACTAATATAAAAGCATAAGAAAAGGATTTAAATTGAATTTTCATTAGTATTAGGTGGCTGGGTGGTCTAGTGGTTAAAGAAAAGGGCTTTTAACCAGGAGGTCCCCGGTTCAAATTGTGTGACCCTGAGCAAGTCACTTAACCTCCTTGTGCTCCGTCTTTCGGGTGAGACGCTGTTGTAAGTGACTCTGCAGCTGATGCATAGTTCACACACCCTAGCCTCTGTAAGTCGCCTTGGATAAAGGCGTCTGCTTAAATAAACAAATAATAATAATAATAATATTATTATCGTCATCAGCCTAAAATTGACAAAGTAGAGAAAAACATATTTTATTCCTGCAATCCTTTTTTTATCTCATTTTACATCTGGGTGGGCGCACGTAGATTGAAGACGCCCCCAAGAGTAGTGAGTCAGAGGCTAGAATCTCAACCCAGGTGACCTATGTGCTCATGAGTGTCCCATGACCTCCCACCCCACTACACTAACAGTACTTTATCGGTACTTTCCACCCAATACATTTCTTATTCAGACTATGACTAAGTCTTGAAATACACACTTCGTGCCACATGGTTTTTTCTCTGCATGCTTTTAACCTGATATTGTCGGCCACAATCACATTTGGCACTGATAACGAATTCATTTTTAAAAAGGAAATGGGTTTCTACAGCATCCTGCTTTAATATTTTAAATGGGTGATTTCATGTTTAGGAAAATAAGTTATTGGCCATAATATTCAGTTCTTTGCACATCTGTAGCCTAAGAATCCAACTACTTGAAATTTTGGACTTAAAATTTCTTAAGATGTTTAAAAAATAAAAAAGCTCAGTTCACCAGTTTGTTTAGTCCTCAAATACACATCCATTCGGGAGGTTGCACAAGAGGAATCTGTATAACTCAGTAGGACAAACATGTGGTAATAATAATAATAAATAAAAAGGCAGCGTACCTTTACCGTCACCAGAAATCTCTTTCCAGGGATTTGGTGGGTACATGAACGCTGCATTTTGAATCTGGTCATTGATATCTTCCTCCTCGTTGAATGGGAAGGTGCCACTCAGGCTCACATATACGATGACACCCACAGACCACATGTCCAAGGACCTGTTGTACCCTTTACTCCTGAGCACTTCCGGGGCGAGGTAGGCTGGGGTCCCCACCACAGAGCGCCGGAACGATTTCTCCCCAATGATCCGGGCAAAGCCGAAATCACACAGCTTCACCTGCAAACACAATGCACACAATAAATCAAGACGTCTACACCGATGGCCAAAAGTTCTGCATCACCTCCATGTTAGGGTTGAGACATCATTTAATTTATTTAACATCATGTAATCAGAGAAACTCCAAAATGATATTGTAAAAGTCTACTGGAAGCCATAATAGTAGAACAGTATTTCATGTTAGATTTAGAAATGTCACATTTTTCAATTTGTCTGTTTTTCATTACTGTACATAATAAACTGTGAATTCATACACGCTCTGTCAATACTGTACATAATAAACTGAATTCATACACGGCACAGACATGAAAAAACAACAACACTATTGAATTAGAAAAGGGTTAAACAGGTGTGCATGTTTATTTGAAACTGAGCCGTCATCTTTAAAACCTGCTGTTGCATCCTGCAAGAGAGAAACCCACTCCATCACTAAGGTAGTACATCACAGAAGAACATTATCCTAAAGACTGTATTTAATACTGGTACGTTGTGATTAACATTGTAAATGTAAAATAATTACACATTGCTATGAAAGATACAGTAAGAGTTAGTTCTGAGACCATGCTGGAACTGTATTTGTGTTTGAGAATGAATAGGTGCACATATGATTTACCAGGACACAATGTGTTACTAACGAGTTGCTAAATTTCATTTTAAAGTTCAGAATTTCTTTTAGTTAAAGAGAAGTGAAAGCGCTTGTTAATATTTTTAAAATGCATTTCATGTGGGGGGAAAAATATCCTTTAGCTGGGTTTTAATTATAGTATGCTTAACTGATGAGAGTGGGTATATAAGGTTTAAACCAAGGGAAATTACTCTAGCATTTTAATAAGTGTGAATCAGTTAAATGCAGATACTGTAGCATTTATAAAACCACACTTTAATGAAGGTGTAGTGGGTTAGTCCTGGGGAGGTGCTAGTGATAATGGAGGGTACAAGTACCTGTGTAGAGTTCATTTGAGGGACTAGATTTGAGACTCCAGTGAGGCTGGAGTGACTGAGTGATTGAGTAGCTGTGTACTCAGTGTAGAATATCTGTGTTAAATACAGGCTTGTGGATTTGTTTTGTTCCTGCGGCTTCAATAAAAGCTTACTTTTGGCATTTTAATCTTGACTTCTGACTGTTTCCTGCAATAGTCACTTGACCACAATACTTTACGCATCCCTATGACAGGATTGTTATTGCTTCAAGTGAATGCTATGAAGGGAATGGGACAATCCCTCAGGCTTGCACTGCACTTGCACAGCACTTACTTGAGGGAAAGGCTCAGCCGAGGCCAGCAGCACGTTCTCTGGCTTCAGATCACAGTGCACAATGTTTTTGAAATGCAAATGCCTCAAAGCCACGAGGATCTGGAAGACATTTGAAAAAGTCATTGTATTACCTTTCGTGAAACGCAGTTAAACTCACTTGACTCTGATTCCAGGTTTGTCCTTAGCACTGCTACAAAATGAGCCCCCCTCACCCCTTCATGCACACAAACAGGAAATATACTTGACAAAACAGTGAAAAAACAGGTGGCCAAAAAACAGGTATGCTAGTTCATTTAGGTATTTACTATTAAACATGACTATTTTACGGTCTGCGGCAGCATCAGTCTGTTTCATACCCATTTCTATTGTAGAATGCACTTGACAATCAAAGAGAGAAGTCACCTGTGTCACTAGAAATTTAGTGATCCGTTCCGGCAGCCTGCTTTTCTCACTGGATAGAATCATCTCCAGCATGTCGCCATGGAGCTTCTCCATGACAACGAAGACCCTCTCTGGAGTTTCAAACATGCACTCCAGGTTCACAATGCCAGGGTGGTGCAGGTTCTGCAGAGTGAAGGAATATCTATCAGTATAGCCTAGAGAAACACCGACAGAGGTCTTTCCATTGCACACAAGTGGGCAATGGGCCTGCAAGTCGCCCATACTAGAAACTACAGTCAACATGCTTGTCAAAGATTGTATTCCTTTTTATTAGATTTTTTACATGTTATTATTGTTATACTGTATTTAACAATCCACTGTTAGGTAATTGAACTAAAAGTTTTCTTAATTGAACTAATAGTTTGGTTAATTCCACGTTTTTAATTCTTTTCAGCTTTAAAACAGTTGGAGATTTCAAGTCAAGTATAACATTTTTTAAGTAACTTGAAATCTGCAACTTTTTTTTAGAAGCTGAGAACAATTAAAAAGGTCTAATTAGCAAGCTAGGAGTTTGATTAAGGGTTTAGTTAAGAAACTGAGAGCTCAGTTGGAAAGTAGAAGACACAGGGAGTTCCCAGGACCGGGTTTGGGAAGCCCTAGGCTAATGTATACATTGTTTAGGTCATTATATAAAGGGGAGCCTGTCCTTACCTGGAGGATCGCTACTTCATTTCTCAATTGGCTCTCCTGTTTAGTTGGGAACCTCATTTTGTCAATGACTTTGATGGCAACATCTCTCCCAGTCTTCCTGTGCTTTCCTACCCCATGTTCCACAATGCAAAGGAGAGGGGACAGTTAGTATTGAATGCTGCTATTCATTGCTTAGGGTTCATTTGTACATCTGCAGCTTGTCAGTTTTAGAAGTACTGTATTACATCTTACCTCCATATACAATTCCAAATTGTCCAGATCCCAAAACCTCATCTGCAAATATTTGGTAAACTGAGCTTATATCCTGCATTAAAGGAAAAGGCTGTTATTAAAAACACATGTTTTTATGAACAGAAGAAACTCTAAACAAGTTCTGTTATATACAGTACTGTGCAAAAGTTTTAGGCAGGTGTGAAAAAATGCTGTAAAGTAAGAATGCTTTCAAAAATAGACATGTTAATAGTTTATATTTATCAATTAACAAAATGCAAAGTGAGTGAACAGAAGAAAAATCTACATCAAATCAATATTTGGTGTGACCACCTTTTGCATTCAAAACAGCATCAATTCTTCTAGGTACACTTGCACACAGTTTTTGAAGGAACTCGGCAGGTAGGTTGGCCCAAACATCTTGGAGAACTAACCACAGTTCTTCTGTGGATTTAGGCAGCCTCAGTTGCTTCTCTCTCTTCATGTAATCCCAGACAGACTCGATGATGCTGAGATCAGGGCTCTGTGGGGGACATACCATCACTTCCAGGACTCCTTGTTCTTCTTTACGCTGAAGATAGTTCTTAATGACTTTCGCTGTATGTTTGGGGTCGTTGTCATGCTGCAGAATAAATTTGGGGCCAATCAGATGCCTCCCTGATGGAATTGCATGATGGATAAGTATCTGCCTGTACTTCTCAGCATTGAGGAGACCATTAATTCTGACCAAATCCCCAACTCCATTTGCAGAAATGCAGCCCCAAACTTGCAAGGAACCTCCACCATGCTTCACTGTTGCCTGCAAACTGCCTTGTGCTACAGCCAAATATTTCAAATTTTGACTCATCAGTCCAGAGCACCTGCTGCCATTTTTCTGCACCCCAGTTCCTGTGTTTTCGTGCATAGTTGAGTCGCTTGGCCTTGTTTCCACGTCGGAGGTATGGCTTTTTGGCCGCAAGTCTTCCATGAAGGCCACTTCTGACCAGACTTCTCCGGACAGTAGATGGGTGTACCAGGGTCCCACTGTTTTCTGCCAATTCTGAGCTGATGGCACTGCTGGACATCTTCCGATTGCGAAGGGAAGTAAGCATTTCATCTGCTGCAGTAAGTTTCCTTGGCCGACCACTCGCTCACGGTCCTCAACGTTGCCCGTTTCTTTGTGCTTCTTCAAAAGAGCTTGGACAGCACATCTGGAAACCCCTGTCTGCCTTGAAATTTCTGCCTGGGAGAGACCTTGCTGATGCAGTATAACTACCTTGTGTCTTGCTGCTGTGCTCAGTCTTGCCATGGTGTATGACTTTTGACAGTAAACTGTCTTCAGCAACCTCACCTTGTTAGCTGAGTTTGGCTGTTCCTCACCCAGTTTTATTCCTCCTACACAGCTGTTTCAGTTAATGATTGTGTTTCAACCTACATATTGAATTGATGATCATTAGCACCTGTTTGGTATAATTGTTTACTCATACACCTGACTATATGCCTACAAAATCCCTGACTTTGTGCAAGTGTACCTAGAAGAATTGATGCTGTTTTGAAGGGAAAGGGTGGTCACACCTGTTCACTCACTTTGCATTTAGTTAATTGATAAATATAATCTATTAACATGTCTATTTTTGAAAGTATTCTTACTTTACAGCATTTTTTCACACCTGCCTAAAACTTTTGCACAGTACTGTATATATATATATATATATATATATATATATATATATATATATATATATATATAGTATGTACCCTTCTATTTCTTCAGCTTTGTTTATATTCTCAAGCCTGCTGACTTCTTATATATAGTGAATTGAGTGGTCAATATTATTTCAATACAGTACTGGGGGATTTACAATGCTTACTAATAAACAGAACACACATCTCTGAATATTCCTCAGTTGTTCGGAGCAGTGCACATATTTTAAATCAATATATTTATTTAAATTGTTATCGTTTGATAAAAGGTGAGAAAGACGCTTCACGCTTGTATTACCTCTCATATTGCTGCCTCTTAGGATGAGTGTGTGTTACACAATTATTTACACCTAAAGTCATTGGACATCTGCTAAACTGGAACCACCACATCTGCATATTCCGGGCATATTGCATAATGCTGCCAGATAAATCAGTCCAACTTACCACATTCTCCTGAATCTGGCAGTTAGAAACAGATATGCTGATAGACAATTCCTCTGTTGGAAGAAATCAGAACTTGATGTTAACTTGATGTAATTTACACCAGGGATGCACTTCTTACAACTCATGAAGGGCAGCCCATTTAAACCAAAGTGAGTGCTGCACAACACAGGTGTATTAGTATGTACTGTATGTGCGGACTCTAGTCTACCAAAAAACATTAACAAAAATGTTGCTGGTTTGTGAAGCAATTGTGTCCATCACTCCACTTGCTTATCAAATATGTTGCTATCCCTGAATAAGATAATGGTATAGTCTTAAATATGGAAATGATTTTAATAAGCAAGCCATCTCTGAAGTGCAGTGGAACCCCAAAAATGTATCCATTTCAAAGGAATGTCAAAAAGAAGGGGGCTGGGGTATTTGTCGCTCATTTAGCTGCAAGCAAATCTCTTTTTCAATACATATCCCTGAATAAATAATCGTCCACTTGTGAAAAATTGGACAAACCATTTTTTTAAGCAAGAGCAGTAGTGCATGAAATTGTAGCCATGCAATACATCTTAGAGATGAAGGTTAAGAAGTAAAACGGTTGTATTGTGGATTGTTTGACGTGGATTCTCCCTGCCATTCACTTTCACTGGGATAGTTTGGATAAGCACACATCATCTGCCATTCACTTTCACTGGGATAGTTTGAATAAGCACACATCATCTGACATTCACTTTCATTGAGACAGTTTGAATAAGCACACATCATCTGCCATTCACTTTCACTGGGATAGTTTGAATAAGCACACATCATCTGCCATTCACTTTCACTGGGATAGTTTGAATAAGCACACATCATCTGCCATTCACTTTCACTGGGATAGTTTGGATAAGCACACATCATCTGCCATTCACTTTCACTGGGATAGTTTGGATAAGCACACATCATCTGCCATTCACTTTCACTGGGATAGTTTGAATAAGCACACATCATCTGCCATTCACTTTCACTGGGATAGTTTGAATAAGCACACATCATCTGCCATTCACTTTCACTGGGATAGTTTGAATAAGCACACATCATCTGCCATTCACTTTCACTGGGATAGTTTGAATAAGCACACATCATCTGCCATTCACTTTCACTGGGATAGTTTGAATAAGCACACATCATCTGCCATTCACTTTCACTGGGATAGTTTGGATAAGCACACATCATCTGCCATTCACTTTCATTGAGACAGTTTGAATAAGCACACATCATCTGCCATTCACTTTCACTGGGATAGTTTGAATAAGCACACATCATCTGCCATTCACTTTCATTGAGACAGTTTGAATAAGCACACATCATCTGCCATTCACTTTCACTGGGATAGTTTGAATAAGCACACATCATCTGCCATTCACTTTCACTGGGATAGTTTGAATAAGCACACATCATCTGCCATTCACTTTCACTGGGATAGTTTGAATAAGCACACATCATCTGCCATTCACTTTCATTGAGACAGTTTGAATAAGCACACATCATCTGCCATTCACTTTCACTGGGATAGTTTGGATAAGCACACATCATCTGCCATTCACTTTCACTGGGATAGTTTGGATAAGCACACATCATCTGCCATTCACTTTCACTGGGATAGTTTGAATAAGCACACATCATCTGCCATTCACTTTCACTGGGATAGTTTGAATAAGCACACATCATCTGCCATTCACTTTCACTGGGACAGTTTGAATAAGCACACATCATCTGCCATTCACTTTCATTGAGACAGTTTGAATAAGCACACATCATCTGCCATTCACTTTCACTGGGATAGTTTGAATAAGCACACATCATCTGCCATTCACTTTCACTGGGATAGTTTGGATAAGCACACATCATCTGCCATTCACTTTCACTGGGATAGTTTGAATAAGCACACATCATCTGCCATTCACTTTCATTGGGATAGTTTGAATAAGCACACATCATCTGCCATTCACTTTCATTGAGACAGTTTGAATAAGCACACATCATCTGCCATTCACTTTCACTGGGATAGTTTGAATAAGCACACATCATCTGCCATTCACTTTCACTGGGATAGTTTGAATAAGCACACATCATCTGCCATTCACTTTCATTGGGATAGTTTGAATAAGCACACATCATCTGCCATTCACTTTCATTGAGACAGTTTGAATAAGCACACATCATCTGCCATTCACTTTCACTGGGATAGTTTGAATAAGCACACATCATCTGCCATTCACTTTCACTGGGATAGTTTGAATAAGCACACATCATCTGCCATTCACTTTCACTGGGATAGTTTGAATAAGCACACATCATCTGCCATTCACTTTCATTGAGACAGTTTGAATAAGCACACATCATCTGCCATTCACTTTCACTGGGATAGTTTGGATAAGCACACATCATCTGCCATTCACTTTCACTGGGATAGTTTGGATAAGCACACATCATCTGCCATTCACTTTCACTGGGATAGTTTGAATAAGCACACATCATCTGCCATTCACTTTCACTGGGATAGTTTGAATAAGCACACATCATCTGCCATTCACTTTCACTGGGATAGTTTGAATAAGCACACATCATCTGCCATTCACTTTCATTGAGACAGTTTGAATAAGCACACATCATCTGCCATTCACTTTCACTGGGATAGTTTGAATAAGCACACATCATCTGCCATTCACTTTCACTGGGATAGTTTGAATAAGCACACATCATCTGCCATTCACTTTCATTGGGATAGTTTGAATAAGCACACATCATCTGCCATTCACTTTCATTGAGACAGTTTGAATAAGCACACATCATCTGCCATTCACTTTCACTGGGATAGTTTGAATAAGCACACATCATCTGCCATTCACTTTCACTGGGATAGTTTGAATAAGCACACATCATCTGCCATTCACTTTCACTGGGATAGTTTGGATAAGCACACATCATCTGCCATTCACTTTCACTGGGATAGTTTGGATAAGCACACCATCTGCCATTCACTTTCACTGGGATAGTTTGGATAAGCACACATCATCTGCCATTCACTTTCACTGGGATAGTTTGGATAAGCACACATCATCTGCCATTCACTTTCACTGGGATAGTTTGAATAAGCACACATCATCTGCCATTCACTTTCACTGGGATAGTTTGAATAAGCACACATCATCTGCCATTCACTTTCACTGGGATAGTTTGGATAAGCACACATCATCTGCCATTCACTTTCACTGGGATAGTTTGAATAAGCACACATCATCTGCCATTCACTTTCACTGGGATAGTTTGGATAAGCACACATCATCTGCCATTCACTTTCACTGGGATAGTTTGAATAAGCACACATCATCTGCCATTCACTTTCACTGGGATAGTTTGAATAAGCACACATCATCTGCCATTCACTTTCACTGGGATAGTTTGGATAAGCACACATCATCTGCCATTCACTTTCACTGGGATAGTTTGGATAAGCACACATCATCTGCCATTCACTTTCACTGGGATAGTTTGAATAAGCACACATCATCTGCCATTCACTTTCATTGAGACAGTTTGAATAAGCACACATCATCTGCCATTCACTTTCATTGAGACAGTGACAGTTCCTCACACCAA
The DNA here is from genome assembly GCA_030684275.1 of Acipenser oxyrinchus oxyrinchus. NCBI lineage: Eukaryota > Metazoa > Chordata > Actinopteri > Acipenseriformes > Acipenseridae > Acipenser > Acipenser oxyrinchus. The sequence goes on along the minus strand of CM060252.1, from coordinate 1,373,419 downwards.
GTTATCAGCAAGAACTGCCAGACACACTATACAGCAAGGATAGTTCACGTGTTTTCAGGGTATTGGCGCAGCCAAAAGCACCATTTGACTTTTAATTTGTAGAAAAAAAGGTCAATACCTGCCATACAGTAAGAGAAATAAGTCACCAAAGTAAGGTAAAATGTCCTTCTCCCTTTATTTGCAGACCCCAGGCACTTTTATCCATGCATATGTATATTCCAGGACATCCGAGTTTAATGACAATTACCTTGTTTTGTCAACATGGTTCCTCCTCTTGATACTAGTTGATGAGAGTAAAGCTATTTGTGGTCCCCACTAGACAAAAAGGAATGTTCATTTTTCTGAGAATTAGCTATGCTGAAGGATAGCCTATATACTTGGTAAAAGTAAAACATTAATATATATTGAAATAAATGAAATCAATACTTAGACATTTCCTTCTTTATGTATCTTGGTATTTATTTATTTATTTTTAACTGTCAGATATAAACACTGCCATTTAATACTGTATGAAACGAAAATAAATACTTGACAGTTCTTGTTCAATTGTATATTATTGAAGATTTTTGTACATAAAGGTCGTCATGCTTTCATATATTTTTACTTTCAAATTAAAAAATATATTGTAACGACCCTGACAATTGCTTTGTTGCAGGACTTGTTGTCTGTTCAGTTTGTCTCGTCTGTCTTTTATGTTACATGTATTGTAAGGGGAACGGGTCACGCTGTTACTTAGCATGGGAAGGGGGAGTGAGTGAATGAGTGGCGAGAATGTGTGTGGTTGTTTTCGGGGGTTGCAGAGCATATGTGACTGGTTGATGAGCCGGACAGCGGCGGGAAACGACGGTAGGTTATATAATAAGGGGAGCATGAGCCAGGGGACTGGAGACAGTCCAGCTGAACTTGAATGAGAAACTGTGGGTGTGACCGGCGAGCGTGTGAGCTGTGACCGGAGAGTCCCCTGGCTCATGCTCCCCCTTATTATATAACCTACCGTCGTTTCCCGCCGCTGTCCGGCTCATCAACCAGTCACATCCATGCTCTGCAACCTCCGAAAACAACCACACACATTCTCCCCACTCATTCACTCACTCCCCCTTCCCATGCTAAGTAACAGCGTGACCCGTTCCCCTTACAATACATGTAACATAAAAGACAGACGAGACAAACTGAACAGACAACAAGTCCTGCAACAAAGCAATTGTCAGGGTCGTTACAATATATTTTTTAATTTGAAAGTAAAAATATATGAAAGCATGACGACCTTTATGTACAAAAACCTTCACTAATATACAACTGAACAAGAACTGTTGAGTATTTATTTCCATTTCATACAGTATTAAATGGCATTTTTTATAGCTGATAGTGAAAAATAAATAAATAAACATCACGATACATAACAAAAGAAATTTCTATGTATTGAATTATGTATTCATTTATTTCAATATTTATTGAAATAAATGAATACATAATTATTTATATGCATTTATTTATTTGTTTTACTTTTATCAAATATATAGGCCGTCCTTCAGCTTAGCTAATTCTCAGAAATGAACGTTCCTTTTTGTCCAGTGGGGACCACAAATAGCGTTACTCTCATCAACCAGTAACAAGAGGAACCGTACTTCCTTGCGCCAATAGGGACCACAATTAATATTACACTGACAGGAAACCAGCATTTTTCAGAGATCAAGATCAGAATCTCAGAATGAAGAGATGACTTGAAAAAAAAATCTCTAAGAAAATCTCCAAAATATAAAAATTAAGTCCAGAGAATCCTCAGCTGGCTGACTTCATCTTTCAAAATACTGTTTGTTTTCTCAACTAATCGTGCAGCACTGGCAGTAACACAACATGCTTGTAAACTGAAGGTTATAGTTTCAAATCCCACGCATTCTAGACCTTTTTTTATATTTATATTATATAAAAAATATATAGTTTTTGCAGGCAAATGTTTAATTTTAAAACAGAAATAAATCATTTAATATAAATAATATAGATGTCACAATAAGTGCGTTCCCTAGTATATTTCCATGTTGACAAAGCAAGTTAATTGTCATTAAACTCGGATGTGCTGTAATATACACATGCATGGATAAAAGTGCCTGGGGTCTGCAAAAATCTGCACAAAAAAACCAGGAGAAAACCATAAAAGGACATTTTACCTTACTTTGGCGACATATTTCTCTTACTGACTTTTTTTTCTACACTTCACCTAAGAGTGCTGGGAACTACAAATTAAAAGTGAAATGGTGCTTTTGGCTGATTTACTTTTGCTACGCCAATACCCTGAAAACACGTAAACTATCCTTGCTGTGTAGAGAGTCTCTGGCAGATCTCGCTGATAACCTGGAGTGAAGAACTACCTTAGGAAACTTACCACGAACACTTCATGCTACAGCACCAGCAAGCATATCTTTGAAAGAGATGATAAATAAATATAATGCCCTTTTTCTTGTACCAAACACAGTGTTATTCACTGCCTTAAATCTATCTTTATAGCAATAAAAAGGTTCCCCTTACAAAAAAAAAAAGAAATACAAGTTTCTTTAAAAAAATAGAAAACACATTAGCTTTACAGCAGGTTTAACTCATAGTATCAACTGCAATTGCAAAAATGTGTACTGCCCTGCATCCAAGTTGAAATGAGCCTTACAGTTCACCCTTGTGGCTGCTGGAAATCAAAAGCATGGTTGCTTACTGTGATCTTTTCCTTGTCCTGCAGCAGTGCCCACGCTGGCCTGAGGGGTAACAGGCATGAGTGCCTGTCGAATGGCTCTCTCCCAGCTTTGGGCCACCTCAAAGCCCACTCCTGAGGCAGCCAGCACAGGGTTCTGGTAGCTCCCTCCACTGCTTTCTCCCACGTAGTACACCATGGTATCGGTAATGATCTCGAAGCAGTGAGGGTTGCTGCTCTGTGCCAGATTAGTAAAGTCCCGAGCTGAGTCCACCTGGAGAATCTCAGAGAGGGGAATTTCCTGCAGAGAAAACCAGCAAGAATCAAAAGCTTGTCTGAAAGGAGTCTGTGTTCATGAAGTGAAGTTATCGAAATGTCCTTATCACTACGTGAGCTGCACTGAACTGCTTCAGCAAACTGTGCACAGCCCCTTTAGATAAGAGCTAGGTGGGTTTACTTTAAAGCTGCCCTCCCCATCTGCAAAGTAAAGACAATCTTCAGTTTGTCCGACTTCCTTGCCACTTGTGGTGAATGTAGTAAATTAAGTTCTTGTGGTTTGAAAGTTACACATGTGACTACTACAAAATGTTTTTTGAAATGCTCTATATTATAATTAAAAAGACACAGCTCAAACCTTTAATTAAAAAAAAAAAAAACATAAGAGGCAGGTAGTTATGAAGCCAATCAAACAGGCTTGCGCACAAAGTAAAACACTGACTAGCGGATAAGAAACCAGCGTCTTGACAGAAATACCGCGGGGGGATCCCTGGGCTGAGACTGAGAGTCGGTGGTAAAACCCCAATGCAAACGGCTGCTAAACCCCCCTTCAAAATAAAGTGTGGACTTTCAAGTTTCACTTCTACAACAAACACAGCTGTCTTAAGAAAGAAGTACATTATTTTTATTAGCAAAATCAGGACTATGAAATGTATCAGGCTGAAGCAGTCTATACTCAAGACTGTATAACCCTCTAGTAAAGGCCTAGTTCGAATTGCTATAAAATATAAAGCCATGTCAAATAATATTACCCACAGGCATTTGAGGACTAGCTTGTGAAATCCAAGCCCAGTAAAGGAGATTTGTGATTAACAACGTGATTGCCCCTGGTAACTGAGCAGGTGAAGCTATCTCTGGCTTTCTGCTGAACTCCCTGTGTCACTTCTGTGTGCTCTGCCACTTCTTAAACACACTATCCTGCAGGGAGTAGCATTCTGCTTGTTGTTGCAAATGCTTATTTTAAGTGTATTTTTGTTCCCCTTTGAAATCTCTTTCATTCTGTTGCTCCAACGCTGGATTTCAATCATTTTTCTCTGCATCGGATTCCAGCTGGAATTAACTGCACTGTAGAATCCTAGTTGCCAGCTTCTTTTCAGTATTTCCTGATTGCAAAGAAATCACAGGATGTCATGACCCTTGAACTCTGCTGTCACCGTAGTAACAACTTCAAGAAGGTGGGGCTGCAGAGTTGAAAGGTCATTTACAGGCTCAGATAAAGCCAGGTGGATTGTGATATAGAGAAAAGCAAATGCAAATTCAATATTGGAGCAAGAGGACCTGAACCACCCATTGTAGGATTGCAAACATAAGAAAAAAAAATTGTCAAAAATCTGTGAAGGTTTTTTAACATTATTATTATTATTTGAAATTCATTACTTCAGCATTGTTGCTGATCAGACTCAAATTCTTGTAGAGGTTGCTTTTATTTAATTGTTTTTTAACCATCTGAACTACATTTCCAAATGAGAGTAGAGCCTTTCATTGTCCCGTGGTCCTGAGGTGACAGCCTTTCATTGTCCCGTGGTCCTGAGGTGACAGCCTTTCATTGTCCCGTGGTCCTGAGGTGACAGCCTTTCATTGTGCCGTGGTCCTGAGGTGACAGCCTTTCATTGTCCCGTGGTCCTGAGGTGACAGCCTTTCATTGTCCCGTGGTCCTGAGGTGACAGCCTTTCATTGTGCCGTGGTCCTGAGGTGACAGCCTTTCATTGTCCCGTGGTCCTGAGGTGACAGCCTTTCATTGTCCCGTGGTCCTGAGGTGACAGCCTTTCATTGTCCCGTGGTCCTGAGGTGACAGCCTTTCATTGTCCCGTGGTCCTGAGGTGACAGCCTTTCATTGTCCCGTGGTCCTGAGGTGACAGCCTTTCATTGTCCCGTGGTCCTGAGGTGACAGCCTTTCATTGTCCCGTGGTCCTGAGGTGACAGCCTTTCATTGTCCCGTGGTCCTGAGGTGACAGCCTTTCATTGTCCCGTGGTCCTGAGGTGACAGCCTTTCATTGTCCCGTGGTCCTGAGGTGACAGATTTTCCATTCGCTTTCTGTCTCAATAAAATCTTTTTTTTTTTTGTTTGCTTCACTGAGCCGAATCAGGAAACACCACTCAACACAGAGCATTGGAGGAGTTTACTATACCATCACCCACAGACACATGCAGGCTGTCATTGGAGTTTACTATACCATCACACACACAGACACATGCAGGCTGTCATTGGAGTTTACTATACCATCACACACAGAGCCCATGCAGGCTGTCATTGGAGTTTACTATACCATCACACACACTGCACATGCAGGCTGTCATTGGAGTTTACTATACCATCACACACAGAGCACATGCAGGCTGTCATTGGAGTTTACTATACCATCACACACAGAGCACATGCAGGCTGTCATTGGAGTTTACTATACCATCACACACACTGCACATGCAGGCTGTCATTGGAGTTTACTATACCATCACACACAGACACATGCAGGCTGTCATTGGAGTTTACTATACCATCACACACACTGCACATGCAGGCTGTCATTGGAGTTTACTATACCATCACACACACTGCACATGCAGGCTGTCATTGGAGTTTACTATACCATCACACACACTGCACATGCAGGCTGTCATTGGAGTTTACTATACCATCACACACACTGCACATGCAGGCTGTCATTGGAGTTTACTATACCATCACACACACTGCACATGCAGGCTGTCATTGGAGTTTACTATACCATCACACACACTGCACATGCAGGCTGTCATTGGAGTTTACTATACCATCACACACACTGCACATGCAGGCTGTCATTGGAGTTTACTATACCATCACACACAGACACATGCAGGCTGTCATTGGAGTTTACTATACCATCACACACACTGCACATGCAGGCTGTCATTGGAGTTTACTATACCATCACACACAGACACATGCAGGCTGTCATTGGAGTTTACTATACCATCACACACACTGCACATGCAGGCTGTCATTGGAGTTTACTATACCATCACACACAGACACATGCAGGCTGTCATTGGAGTTTACTATACCATCACACACACTGCACATGCAGGCTGTCATTGGAGTTTACTATACCATCACACACAGAGCCCATGCAGGCTGTCATTGGAGTTTACTATACCATCACACACAGAGACATGCAGGCTGTCATTGGAGTTTACTATACCATCACACACAGAGACATGCAGGCTGTCATTGGAGTTTACTATACCATCACACACACTGCACATGCAGGCTGTCATTGGAGTTTACTATACCATCACACACAGAGACATGCAGGCTGTCATTGGAGTTTACTATACCATCACACACACTGCACATGCAGGCTGTCATTGGAGTTTACTATACCATCACACACAGAGACATGCAGGCTGTCATTGGAGTTTACTATACCATCACACACACTGCACATGCAGGCTGTCATTGGAGTTTACTATACCATCACCCACAGAGACATGCAGGCTGTCATTGGAGTTTACTATACCATCACACACAGAGACATGCAGGCTGTCATTGGAGTTTACTATACCATCACACACACTGCACATGCAGGTTGTCATTGGAGTTTACTATACCATCACACACAGAGCACATGCAGGCTGTCATTGGAGTTTACTATACCATCACACACACTGCACATGCAGGTTGTCATTGGAGTTTACTATACCATCACACACAGAGCACATGCAGGCTGTCATTGGAGTTTACTATACCATCACACACAGACACATGCAGGCTGTCATTGGAGTTTACTATACCATCACACACAGAGCCCATGCAGGCTGTCATTGGAGTTTACTATACCATCACACACACTGAGCACATGCAGGCTGTCATTGGAGTTTACTATACCATCACACACAGAGACATGCAGGCTGTCATTGGAGTTTACTATACCATCACACACACTGCACATGCAGGTTGTCATTGGAGTTTACTATACCATCACACACAGACACATGCAGGCTGTCATTGGAGTTTACTATACCATCACACACAGAGACATGCAGGCTGTCATTGGAGTTTACTATACCATCACACACAGAGCCCATGCAGGCTGTCATTGGAGTTTACTATACCATCACACACAGAGCCCATGCAGGCTGTCATTGGAGTTTACTATACCATCACACACAGAGCCCATGCAGGCTGTCATTGGAGTTTACTATACCATCACACACAGAGCCCATGCAGGCTGTCATTGGAGTTTACTATACCATCACACACAGAGCCCATGCAGGCTGTCATTGGAGTTTACTATACCATCACACACAGAGCCCATGCAGGCTGTCATTGGAGTTTACTATACCATCACACACAGAGCCCATGCAGGCTGTCATTGGAGTTTACTATACCATCACACACACTGCACATGCAGGCTGTCATTGGAGGAGTTTACTTCTGGACAAGCAACATTATTAGTTTAAATTCTGAATGAGGAAAACCTGGACCAGATACACAAACCAACACCTGACAGCAAATAGCACTTCAGTTTTAGTGGGTGTTATCTTATACGGGAGCCATAAACCAGGGAGGCCCATTTGATCCTCTTCCAACAAACATGGGACAAATCTTAGTGCTGTCGTTCTATTGTGCCTGTGAGATTCCCTTTCCTGAAATCTATACCTGATGCATACAAGCTATGCCAAGATGCTGTCAAACTGTGCTACTGTATCTTGAGTGTGGGATACTTGGTAACACTTTCGGTTTCACTAGTTGAACATAAAGAAATGGAAACTAGCGTGTGAACCACTGAACCGGAGTCATGGGATATTTTGATGACACCTACCCTGATGACTAAACTAAAAGGTCACAACCTCAATCATGAATGTCTGCCTAATTGTCACAGTGTAATACGCTTTTAAAAATGACCTGCAGTGCATGTGTCTTGCCTTGGCTCTGCCACACTGTAAACAGTAGTACAGTACACATTTACACCAACAAGCTTTATTAAAGGGTTCCCTTGTAGTCACAGAGTGCAATGGGACAAAACCTACAGAAAATCCACGGCTTCTATTTCATAGCCTTTACCACACGGCTGCTACAGTTCAAGACACACCGGTGGAGTGAACAACCGTCCCACTTCAGCAGGCGTAAGAGAAGTGCAGTGAAACAACACGAGAAGTTGGAATTGTCAATTAGTACAGCAGAGAAGGCGCACAGAAACACATGTGAACAAGTAAAAAGAAACATTTATTACTGATCACACGCAGATCAGTGTAATGTAAAGCATCCACAGGTGACCAATAACAAAAGCACGAAAAGTACTGTCATGTATTGAACAGATGAAAATAAAAAAGGAGTGAAATTTCAAAAGAACAAACAACTTTTTATTTTGAGGGCTTCTGGCGAAGGCAGGAGTGTAGCATGTCTTGTACACAGCTTCCATTTTATAGATATAGGAAAGGGTTTTCAATCTTAGTAAAACAGCAAATATAGCAAAGATACAGGAAGCAAAGCTGTGCGACAGAACAGGAGCTTCCTGAATTACACAATCATTGGGCTCTTTCTGCCCTACTTGTTGCTGTTGCCCTGCTACCAGAAAGAAGGTTTACAAGAACGGTCAAATCACAAAGGTTTACAAGAACGGTCAATCACAAAGGTTTACAAGAACGGTCAATCACAAAGATTTACAAGAACGGTCAAATCACAAAGGTTTACAAGAACAGTCAATCACAAAGGTTTACAAGAACAGTCAATCACAAAGGTTTGATGAAACTGTGTTGATTCATCATGTGGTGAGTGAAAGGTTGCATCTACTTGTCACCTAACCTTCCCACGCTGTCACATTTGTTAAGATTACAAGACGTCCCACATGTCTGTGGTGAAAAACAGGGTTCATCTATTAATACATCTGTGGTTTACAATCTGGAGCAGCATTCGGTAGTGAAGCAATGGTAAGTTTGGGGGGGTTTAAGAATACTGTAAAACATGCACTCTGGAGCAGCAAGGGGTCATTAATCCTGTAAAACATTATTATTATTATTATTTATTTCTTAGCAGACGCCCTTATCCAGGGCGACTTACAATTGTAACAAGATATCACATTATTTTTACATACAATTACCCATTTATACAGTTGGGTTTTTACTGGAGCAATCTAGGTAAAGTACCTTGCTCAAGGGTACAGCAGCAGTGTCCCCACCTGGGATTGAACCCACGACCCTCCGGTCAAGAGTCCAGAGCCCTAACCACACTCCACACTGCTGCATTGGGTCATTAATCTTGTAAAACATGCACTCTGGAGCATCATTGGGTCGTTAATCCTGTAAAACATGCACTCTGGAGCATCACTGGGTCGTTAATCCTGTAAAACATGCACTCTGGAGCATCATTGGGTCGTTAATCCTGTAAAACATGCACTCTGGAGCATCATTGGGTCATTAATCCTGTAAAACATGCACTCTGGAGCATCATTGGGCCATTAATCCTGTAAAACACACACTCTGGAGCATCATTGGGTCATTAATCCTGTAAAACACGCACTCTGGAGCATCACTGGGTCATTAATCCTGTAAAACATGCACTCTGGAGCATCATTGGGTAGTGAAGCGAAAGTAATTTTGGGGGATCTAAGAATACTGTAAAGCATGAAATGTTTGCTGGCAAAAACATTCACTAATTTTGCTTTTATTAATCTACAAAATATAAATCCTGCAAAACTATCATAATTACTCAGTTCAGTGTATATACAGCACATGTATATATTACATGTGCAAACATTTGTTGCTGTAAATATGTCAGCAGTGAGACATTTGCAAAATGAAGTTGCTGCAGATATTTCCTGTTTTACAGCTTTCTACAATAAAGACTTTGGATTCACAGAGTTTTCAGTCTTCACTGCATGCCTGTGACTGCTTGAGGACAAAGATGCAAAGATTTGGGGCAAAAAAAGAAATATATCCTGCTAGACCTTTTGCCAGTCAAGTTAAATGAAGCATGTCTGACCAAAAGATAAGGCATACAAAGATATGAATGTAAAAATTGTGCATTAATTGCCTTTAAGTCAACATTTCCATTGTAGAACGAAGACATTGTTGAACTTCAGGAACTAAAGAAATATCTCAGGCTGGTAGACACACATTTCAACAACAGAAGGTGTTAAAGCTGTGGATGGACTTTTTCAATTTGTTAATTTGAATTGAGTACCGACAGGACTTGCCCTGTTCTCATGTATACATTGCAAGTCCTAATGAAAACACAATAGCAATGCCTTTATTTCTTAGTAGTTGTGAAAGCTGCTATTTCCAATGGCTTGAAATGAACTCTTAAGCCTTGGTTTTGCTCTGAAGCTACTCAGCGATGAGCGTGATGTAAAGGTTGCTCACTGCAGCCTCCCACTACATGGCCTGTGGCGCTTACAGCGAGCGGCTCTCTGTCTGCTCTTGAGCCCATCGGTGCCTTTGTACAAATTACAGACATGTGTGTGTGTGTGTACGTGCGTGTGAGTGTGAGTGTGAGTGTGAGTGTGAGTGTGAGTGTGTGCGTGTGCGTGTGATGTGGTGCGTGTGTGTGAGTGTGAGTGTGAGTGTGAGTGTGAGTGTGAGTGTGAGTGTGAGTGTGAGTGTGTGCGTGTGCGTGTGCGTGTGAGCGTGTGAGTGTGAGTGTGAGTGTGAGTGTGAGTGTGAGTGTGAGTGTGAGTGTGTGTGCGTGTGCGTGTGCGTGTGCGTGTGCGTGTGAGTGTGAGTGTGAGTGTGAGTGTGAGTGTGAGTGTGAGTGTGAGTGTGAGTGTGTGTGCGTAGTGTGCGGGTGTGAGTGTGTGTGTGTGCATGCATGTGTGTGTGTACGCGCGTGAGTGTGTGTGAGAGAGAGAGAGCGAGAGAGAGAGAGAGAGAGAGAGAGAGAGAGAGAGAGAGAGATCAACAGACCCACAACACAAATCTGCAGTTAAGACACTGTGTGAAGTACACAGTTATCTCTGTCTAGTCATTATGATGCTCCTTTGTCTGTATTTTAAATCTCTCCAATCCAAATGCAGCAGACACCTATATTTCCTGTTTCACTTTAGTCCTGTTTATATTCTTTTCAAAGAGAAAGGGACCGCTACATCCAGATAGTTATTTTGTTTCACGTGGAGGTGCAGGGACAAAAAAAACAATTAATTGATGAAGAACGACCCACTAAAAAAACAATCCGAAGCACTTAAAAGTACAATTAATATTCCTTTATTATTTCATTTCTGATTAAAAAACTATTTTATATCCACCCCGATTCGGAACAGAGCTGCAAACTGCCTTCCTCAGTATAAGGAATCTCAGAACACACAATCACATCTATGGTTTCCACTTCATTAACAATTAACAGTTAAGAGATCAGTTCACCTGTATCCATCAATTTAAAACACATGCTGTACTACATTTGCAAAACTCTCACTATGAAAACTGGATATAAAAAAAAGAAATAATTAAACAATTAAAAACAATTAGTATCAATTCAAAAAAGTATCAGTTAAAAAAAAGTATCACTTCAAAATAGGATAAATTCAGAAAAAGTTACAATTCAGAAAAAGTTAATGGAGCCAATTAAAGGAAAGGGGCAAAGGATAACTCCTCATTCACTCCCCAAGGGGCTTCAGTATGCAACCTATGGATCCACAAAGCCTCTCTTTGTAAGAGAAACTGATCTCTATCCCCTCCTTTCCTAGAGGCATGTACAATTTATATGCCCAAAAAACATAGAGAACAAACACCATGGTTGGTTATATATTATACACATGGTTTATATTCTTTCTCATCACTTTGTCTCTATTTTGACTGATCTATGTCTTTCCTCCCTCTCTGCTTTATCTGAAATGTATAAGGCTACTAAATGTGACTGGTAATCATCATTGTAACTTTGATTAATTAACTAGAAATGGGTGTTTTTGTGAACAAAAGCACAGCATCTCCAGGGGGATTGGATCAAATGGTTTGTAAAATGAATATGTGAAGAAGATCTGTATGTTTGATATGTTCGGAGGTTACAACAACGAGGCAGTGAAACAGTGCGTTTTTGTTTGATAACATCTGTAACGGTACTTTATTGATAAAGTAATGATAAGACATGACTATTATAAGGTCAAACATGATGCTATAAACACAGTTTCTGTAATTGCACGCTACATGTTCTCTATATTTTTGTCTCTATGGGCACATCGCAGACACATTAGTTCAGACAATCATAACTCAAGCATTAGATCTTTGTCATCCTCAAGTCAGTCACATGACCCCAACTGGGCAGCCATTTTAAGTTACAGGTCAGAGTTAAGCATACTGTTAGATTTTTGCCTGACCACATTACATAACACTAGAAATATGAAGACTGCACCTCAAAACACAGGGCAAAAACACAATGTCTGGTCTAGGCTAAGACCTGATCAACTTGAAACAGTTGCCTATAACACCAGTCATCCACACAGTGGGGGTGTTAACCTGGGCTGACCTTTACAATCTGAAAATGCTCTTTGTTGAATGACTGTAGGCAAAGCTCAAAAGAAAAACCTGTGTCATATGACATTAACAGAAGCTAATTCAAGAAAACGGTACAGTGGCTTTCAAGTCCAGCCTTTCAAAAAAAGACAAGCAGATATACGTTACAACTCATTTCAGTTAAAATAAAACACATAAAACCAATACAGTCAGCACTCAGGTATCGGTTACCCAGATACATGTCAGTCGTTCTTTTACCACCCTTGTATTAAGAATAAAATCAAGCGCCATTATAAATGCACTTATCCGTCACACGCGATTTCCGACTCCATCACCAGTGTTCTGATACAAAGCCCATCTATTCAATGTTACAAATGTACTTGGAATATGGGCTGAATGGCCTCCTCTCGTTTGTAAACTTTCTTAGGTTTATGTTTCTGTCAGTTTTTTTTTTCTCCCATGCCAAATCTTTGTTGTGCAGTTACACAGCGCTTCCTCCAATTTTACATAATGAAAATGCAGCAAAAACAAAGCGAACGAGACAAGCTACGGTAATGTAAAACAGTTCATCATTAAACAGTTTTAGATTCTGTGATGCATTTTTTTTTAATCTGTGATCTTTAGTTGTTTTTGTGCATTTTCACTTGCAAGTGAACTGTGACATTAGGGCCTTATCAGCACTATATTCTGCAATTTTGAATAGGGACTTTGGATACGGCTTTAATTCTGGTGTTGTGTTTTTTGTTTTTTTGTTTTTTCTTTTGCTAAATTGCCTTGCCTTTTACATTTACACAGTTCTGTAACATTTTGATTTAATTTGATTTAATTAATACTACTACAATACGTACCGGATTTAGAAGTATGTTCTGTATCACAGTCCACGACGTGTCGTCTCTTTTGGCAAGTGACATTTTCAGAATCATATCGTTCTGAATTAAAATACTTCTGTTGAAAATATAGTACTGTACCAACAAAACCAACTACAGTACATCTAAATGGAAGCCTACTTATTTTAAAAATCCTTTCACCTATGCATTTTTGACATCTTTTTTGTGTTCCCTGAAAAAACGGACAAGGGTTGCAACGGGCCAAAATGAAATAATCAGATATGCATCATACTCGTTTAAACTTCATTGAAGTCAAAATTTTATAGGGTTGGATATGCGAGTGCAGACTGAAGCACATTAGCAAGGCCAAGGTGAGTGAAAATGACTTTCAAATAAACCCAGTATATTTGGTGAACAAACAAGAAGCACTACTCCCATTGGTAAACACAGGGTTAAATACATCCCAGTGATACTGGCATCTTGTTTAGATTGAATACCAGTTTGAATACCAGTTGAATACCAGATTTTGACATAAGTGCTGTGTGCTGGTCAGCATTCAACACACATCTGCAAATATTGTTATAGATGAATAACTCAGCATAATAGAAACAAAACATTGCTTAGATCCTCCTGTCAATGCTTCTCCTTCAGTCCGCATTAACACATAGATGTGTCCTATTTATTCCGCACTTTGATTATCTCAAAGTGTGCACAGTGACAGTTCCTTTATACTGGATAAGACACAGAACTTCATTTTGAAAATCATAGAATACAGCTGTAAATATGAAGACACTAACTCCAAAGTGACTACACCAAGAAAAGTCTCTATACCCCAGAAACACAAGAGTCACATGGCCTCAATACAGCTGCTATATTAGGTCAGATAGATCAAAGTCATGTTTAGCCTACAGTGTTTAAATATTGGTGTGTGGTGAGTATGAAGCCAGTATCTCAAAGCATCAGAAAGCACACTGAAAAGCAGGCTCTTACCTTGTAGTATTTGGCTCCGGTGTCATTCTGGAACAAAGTTAGGCATTTACTGTCCAGCCTCCAATAATGTCTCTTTCTCTAAAACAGGCACAAAAACACAGAGTCATAATCCTGCACTGACACACAGAGCACACAAGAACACAGAGTCACAATCCTGCACTGACACACAGAGCACACAAGAACACAGAGTCACAATCCTGCACTGACACACAGAGAACACAAGAACACAGAGTCACAATCCTGCACTGACACACAGAGCACACAAGAACACAGAGTCACAATCCTGCACTGACACACAGAGCAGAGCACACAAGAACACAGAGTCATAATCCTGCACTGACACACAGAGCACACAAGAACACAGAGTCACAATCCTGCACTGACACACAGAGCACACAAGAACACAGAGTCACAATCCTGCACTGACACACAGACCACACAAGAACACAGAGTCACAATCCTGCACTGACACACAGAGCACACAAGAACACAGAGTCACAATCCTGCGCTGACACACAGAGCACACAAGAACACAGAGTCACAATCCTGTACTGACACACAGAGCAGAGCACACAAGAACACAGAGTCACAATCCTGCACTGACACACAGAGCAGAGCACACAAGAACACAGAGTCACAATCCTGCACTGACACACAAAGCAGAGCACACAAGAACACAGAGTCACAATCCTGCACTGACACACAGAGCACACAAGAACACAAAGTCACAATCCTGCACTGGCACACAGAGCAGAGCACACAAGAACACAGTCACAATCCTGCACTGACACACAGAGCAGAGCACACAAGAACTCAGTCACAATCCTGCACTGACACACAGAGCACACAAGAACACAGAGTCACAATCCTGCACTGACACACAGAGCACACAAGAACACAGAGTCACAATCCTGCACTGACACACAGAGCACACAAGAACACAGTCACAATCCTGCACTGACACACAGAGCACACAAGAACACAGAGTCACAATCCTGCACTGACACACAGAGCAGAGCACACAAGAACACAGAGTCATAATCCTGCACTGACACACAGAGCACACAAGAACACAGAGCACACAAGAACACAGAGTCACAATCCTGCACTGACACACAGAGAACACAAGAACACAGAGTCATAATCCTGCACTGACACACAGAGCAGAGCACACAAGAACACAGAGTCACAATCCTGCACTGACACACAGAGCACACAATCAAAAGCACCTGTTTCGGTTCTGAAACTTGCAATAGGGTAAAACAGCTGAGGAATCCAGGGATTTTAGGTTTTAGGTGTTTCTAGATGTCACTTTTCCTAAGCTATCCTGGCCTGTTTCTTAATTGTTTTTGTCAATCACTATCACAGTTTATGTAAAATAAAATTGTGAATATTTCAAGGGGTTGCTGCCCTCTAAAGGCAACTTACAGTACTGCAGTTGGAAACGGTTCAACTTCTCTAGGCAGCACCTGTGTTGTTGACATATTGCTATGAAGACGCTGTGAGGTCATTAGTCAGCTGATGTACTATGAGGTCATGCAAACATTACACACAAAACAGCACTGTCCCAAGCAGCAAATGCATTTTCATAGTACCTGTAGCAGAAAACATGATGCTAAGATGACTAACTTAACTCTTTACTAAAAAGTTAAAACTAAAAAAAAAAAACTCTAAATGTTGGTTTCAGATACATTACAGTATTTTTATCTCATAAGACAAGCTCCAAGCCAAGTGAGAGCACTAAACACAGATGGGATTTCATGATTGACCTTGTGACCTCTTATGAGATGCAACACTTTCCGATGCAAAACTGCCGTGGCATGGCACAATGCACACACATTAAACTTGGAATAAACTGGTGTCTGACCAGACATTTGCTTAACAGTTTTTATTGAGAAAAGGAGAAAAACACCCATTGAAGTAACACAGTTTGACCACAGAGGAATTCAACTGAAGCGCTGGCAAGTATTATACAGTTATTTGTTTTTCTCTTTTCAGAAAAGAAAAACAGAGCAATTGTCAAGTTTGGAATCCGTTCCCTACTAACTTTGATATTGAAAACTCAAATGCACGCCCAAGAGACTCTCTTGGTTTTCCACTCCAGTAAATGCCCATGTTCAGCTGCATTACCTATGGGTTCCATGTCCTTTGGTCAGGGTTAAACCCATGACTTCTTGCGTTACTACAATACTTGTTAAACAGGATATTAGTGGAGGCTTTTACCAAGTTGTCCCTGCTTGTGTAATGCACCATCCAGCCCTCCCTGACCATGGTGCTGCTCTTCCTTTTCGTGTGCTTCATGGACTGTACCACTCTCATCAGAGGGATGTTGCTGCTTGTAGAAGGGCTACCAGTGAAGAGAAGAACTGGATCAAGTCACTGAAGCCTCAAACGCAGGCACAGAGTTTCAATCACAACTGTTTGTCAAGCATTACAACAACTCTGTTATGTATTTTATGGATAGCCACATATAATCTGTTCTGTATGTGTGATAGCATTTACAAAAATAAATAAATAAATAAATAAATAAATAAATCATTTACAACTAAAATGATTCAACGTATAAAGGATAAGGTTAAGAGGAATTTGAGTCATTTCAACTATTCATAGACTCCACGTTCGGAACCTGGAAAACAGTCTATAAATCTCAAATCTCATCTCACTCTAATCAACCTGGGGCTGCCCGTTCCCTTTGCAATCTAAAATCTGGAGCTGGACTTAAGAGAAAAGGTCTATTTTCAACTGCATATTTAAAACATTTTTGTGCTATTACCATTTATAAATCCCTTCACCTACCAATATTTGATCGATAGTAGAATTAACTGTCGATTGTTTGCCTTCACACACACCCCCCTCCTCCCCACAAGATTAATATAAATCCTAGTGATTTCTAGAGACAGATTTCCACCCCATTTCAAACTAATCTTGGTCTGCTGCCAGTGGAAACAAACAGATAGGATTCCCACCCTTTCCCTGTATATGGTTCATTATCCCCAATGTGTCTAACTGAGCCCTGCTCTTGATAAGGGTTCTTTGATACCTTATCGTCTTCACTTGCTCTTCATCTTTCTCCCCGTCCAGATCAGGAGAATCCATGAAGAAGATCTTGTCTTCGGGGGTGGAGGGCTCCTCCAGGTCATCCAGCCCTCTGCTGGAGTCGCTGTTCATGTCCCCGCTGTCCACCTCCATGGGCAGCTCGGAGTCCGGGCCTGGGCTGACAGGCTCTAGGGATGGAAGGACACAGCAGGGAATAAGCCAGCGACTGTGCTGGATCCACACGCTTCAACAGCACGGCACTCCCAGTGCAATCCGAGGCTCTGAAAGGCACTTTGAATCCAGCACTGACTGTACTGTGCCTTTCTTTATGTTCCGACGCACAAGCAGAGGTGAGTGTTCAGCTGGTAATGAAAGTGGCTCCATGATCCCCTCCCATTGCTTTCAGGGTTAGTCAGAAACAGACTGAGCCTGTTCTCAAAGCAATGGGATAAGTAACAGGATCTTAAAACTAACTCACCTTGCGATTCCCCCTAACACTGACTAAGCCAGGAAAATGCAGGGAAACAGAAGCACTGTTGGGAAGGAGCCTTCAGCTTTCTCAGTAACACACTTGCTTATCCTATTGGACTTGTGTGGAGCAGAAAGAAGCACGAGAGAAAGCAATGCTTCCTGTAAGCTCTAGAGTGGGGGGGGGGGGCAGCCCTGGTCCTGGAGAGCCACAACCCTGCAGGATTCATACGTGTCTTCAAATCATCAAGGGCTAAAGACCCGGAAAAAACGTTAGGAAATGAATTGAGACCCTGTGGCTCTCCAGGACCAGGGCTGGGTATCAGTCAGAGCTTGCACCGAGACATTTCACTGAACAGCAACTCCAAGCAAGCCTCGCATGCATAGCCTATGAATAGAAATGTACTTGCCTCCATTAAAGAAAACTTCACCAAGACAGTCTCGGGGGACTTTGGATGCACAGCGCTTGTGACAATTAAATTTGCAATCTAAAAATAAAATAATAGGATGAATAAATAAGTATATACACAAACAAAATAAATACATATATACATAAATAAATATAACAAGAGATAGGTGTACATTCTTTTTACATGATTTTAAAAAGAAACAGTGGGCAAGACGATTTTTTAATAATAATAATAATAATAATAATAATAATAATAATAATAATAATAATAATGTGTTGAAGTGAGCCGAGGTCAGGTGTGTTAGTAGCCTGTTAGCTGGGGAATGCGGGGACTTACCCTACCTAGTGCTCTGTCCTCTCGTTCCTAGTTTTATTACAATCATTTCCCAACCAATGTATTTACTGCATTTAACATTCCAATATCAACATAATGGCATTCCATGCTGTTGCTGTGTAAAGTTGTAACCTTCCAAAAAAGTTAAAAACAGGTTGTCCACTACTACCCATTACTCAAAATATGTTACAGGTATGTCTCAAGCTAAAATAATCTATTCTGCACTTTCATAAATTAAAATATATATATATATATATATATATATATATATATATATATATATATATATATATATATATATATATATATATATATATATATATAGTACTGTGCAAAAGTTTTAGGCAGGTGTGAAAAAATGCTGTAAAGTAAGAATGCTTTCAAAAATAGACATGTTAATAGATTATATTTATCAATTAACTAAATGCAAAGTGAGTGAACAGAAGAAAAATCTAAATCAAATCCATATTTGGTGTGACCACCCTTTGCCTTCAAAACAGCATCAAGCATCAATTCTTCTAGGTACACTTGCACACAGTTTTTGAAGGAACTCGGCAGGTAGGTTGGCCCAAACATCTTGGAGAACTAACCACAGTTCTTCTGTGGATTTAGGCAGCCTCAGTTGCTTCTCTCTCTTCATGTAATCCCAGACAGACTCGATGATGTTGAGATCAGGGCTCTGTGGGGGCCATACCATCACTTCCAGGACTCCTTGTTCTTCTTTACGCTGAAGAAAGTTCTTAATGACGTTCGCTGTATGTTTGGGGTCATTGTCATGCTGCAGAATGAATTTGGGGCCAATCAAATGCCTCCCTGATGGTATTGCATGATGGATAAGTATCTGCCTGTACTTCTCAGCATTGAGGAGACCATTAATTCTGACCAAATCCCCAACTCCATTTGCAGAAATGCAGCCCCAAACTTGCAAGGAACCTCCACCATGCTTCACTGTTGCCTGCAGACACTCATTCGTTATGCGCTCTCCAGCCCTTGGCGAACAAACTGCCTTCTGCTACAGCCAAATATTTCAAATTTTGACTCATCAGTCAAGAGCACCTGCTGACATTTTTCTGCACCCCAGTTCCTGTGTTTTCGTGCATAGTTGAGTCGCTTGGCCTTGTTTCCACGTCGGAGGTATGGCTTTTTGGCAGCAAGTCTTCCATGAAGGCCACTTCTGACCAGACCTCCGGACAGTAGATGGGTGTACCAGGGTCCCACTGTTTTCTGCCAGTTCTGAGCTGATGGCACTGCTGGACATCTTCCGATTGCGAAGGGAAGTAAGCATGATGTCTCTTTCATCTGCTGCAAGTTTCCTTGGCCGACCACTGCGTCTACGGTCCTCAACGTTGCCCGTTTCTTTGTGCTTCTTCAAAAGAGCTTGGACAGCACATCTGGAAACCCGTGTCTGCCTTGAAATTTCTGCCTGGGAGAGACCTTGCTGATGCAGTATAACTACCTTGTGTCTTGTTGCTGTGCTCAGTCTTGCCATGGTGTATGACTTTTGACAGTAAACTGTCTTCAGCAACCTCTCCTTGTTAGCTGAGTTTGGCTGTTCCTCACCCAGTTTTATTCCTCCTACACAGCTGTTTCTGTTGATTGTGTTTCAACCTACATATTGAATTGATGATCATTAGCACCTGTTTGGTATAATTGTTTAATCATTCACCTGACTATATGCCTACAAAATCCCTGACTTTGTGCAAGTGTACCTAGAAGAATTGATGCTGTTTTGAAGGCAAAGGGTGGTCACACCAAATATGGATTTGATTTAGATTTTTCTTCTGTTCACTCACTTTGCATTTAGTTAATTGATAAATATAATCTATTAACATGTCTATTTTTGAAAGCATTCTTACTTTACAGCATTTTTTCACACCTGCCTAAAACTTTTGCACAGTACTGTATATTATTGTAAAACAAACCTGAACATGGCCTCTGCCATATTTCATTCAAGCAACAACAGATATCGCGGTGTTTTAAAATAAACCTTCTTTGTAAACATCAGGAATTCAGTAAGCAATTCCTAACACCATGGTAGCACGAGATTGCCATTGTCCTGCTGAGCAGACACCTATAATAATAATAATAATAATAATAATAATAATAATAGACCAGAAATCCTATTGAGTATCAGGTCAGCTTCAGTGTGTTTGATCCACACTGCTAACCCCCAGACAGACAGCATGCTCATGACGTACTGTTGCATAACAGAACTATAACCCATTTTTTAACCTAATTGCTTTGGGATTCTACACCATTTTTATAACCACATTGAGCTTGGTGTTAAACCCTGGTGTGTTTCTGAACCACATGACCTGATAAAACTCTTACATCTTCAATCCAGAACCCTTTTGATAAAGTGAGTGGATCTGAATGAAAAGCATATGAAGCCTCAAACACTGAGCTTCATCTCCAGCCCAGCTTGCTCGTGGATTCCTGCTGTTCACAACTCAAACTGCTGATGATCTCAGAGCAGCTGCTATTGCGCAGGTATCAAAACAGGCATGAGTAACTACCATCATGTCAGCAGTTCCACACTTGCCAACAAAAGAATGATTAATGCAGGACAAGGTTCTCGCACATCAGAAGGCTATGAATAAATAGTTCTGTCTGTATGCTCCATATTGACCACAGCCTCGTTTCTGCAGACAGGGGCCTCGTGCTGATCACTAGGCAGCAATCTCTCCTGTCAGAAAGTGGGTGCTGCTAAGCCAGCGTGGTGGACCTACCTTTGCACTGCATGCCCTGGCGGAAGAGGCCCTTGAGCAGGCGCTTGCAGTACTGGCAGATGGTGGGCCGCGTGTAGGAATGCACAGCGAAGGTGTGAGGAACCTTCACACGCCCCAGCACCATCTTCTCCATCCAAATGGGACGGCCACTCCAGGAAGAGATGCGTTTGCCGGCCTCTTGGTGAGAGCGTTGCTGAAGCAAAGCACAGAACTTTAATCATACAGTTATAGCAGCGCGGGAATGTGACCCGGATACACTTAGACAAACATCTCGGCGAGATAGCATTGTTATTTATATTGCAAGCTGTGTCGTGTGGGAGTAACTGATCTGAATGTTTTAGACCCACAGTTTTCATGTTGAGAGAACACCACTGGCACACAGACATAGCTTGTAATTACATCCTCATCGACCACCTGCAAGGGCAAAAGAGTGCACTTCACTAGAACGGTTTATAAATAGGGCTGTGTATAGGAAGTTACTACAGCTGCCAATTAATCGCAGTTACCTTCTGCGATTAATGCGTACAATTTTTCTTAGCAGAACGTAATTCATTTCCTGTGGCACCATTTTAATACGCTGGAGAGCATGTCAGGATTGAATGAGTGTCGTCATCGTTTGAATATAAAATTAGTCATGGAGCCACATTATGTAGCAAAGCACTCAAACTGAAAGACTCTGAATGGGAAGTTCTTTTTTTAAATTTTTTTTTAACTTTCTGACGGTTCATTGGATAGAACAAGGGTTACTTGTATCTACTGACAAGCCATTCTGGCTTGGAAGCCTAATAATAATAATAATAATAATAATAATAATAATAATAATAATAATAATAATAGCACCAGTAAAATAACAAACATAAATGAGATGGATGCAGTAATTGTATCAATTAAATATGCAATTAAAACCAAGATTAACTGAGATTTTTAATCTTAAGATTATTATTTTTAATCACTTGACAGCCCTAGAAGTTGCATAAGAAAAGCGTGGGAGCCAAAACTGAACATTGTTCGGAAGCTGGATTTTCTGAAACTGGTATTTCACAAGATATGTGGACGTAAATTTATAAACAAAGTAGCAAGCAATTTACTGTAGCCAGAAAAACTGATTTGTCAAGAATATTCGACTGTTTGAGATGAATTTATAGCCACCATCCAATGTAAGTAATATTTTCATTTTTATGAAATGGTGAGTCATATAAGGTTTTGAAGTAAATACACTTGAAATGCACAAGAAAGGACTGGAACTAAATATTAATTACTACAATTGAAATGATGTGCTTAGTTAAATTGTGCCAAATTGTTCAATTCGTAATGTCATATTTAAAATGAAATAAATGAATAATCTCATTATAAAAATAAAAATATGCGTTTCTTACTGTTCTGAAGATTAGATCCAGCAAGGACATGAATGAGAGTGAACTTGGTCTATCTAGGTAAGAAGAGGCCCTATTTGTCATATTTAGGGCTGTGTTTTTCATGGCAAAAGAAAATTCTTATTTCGCTGCATTTCACAATTTAAAAATAGGTGTTTCAAGATATTTCAGGATTAAACATAATATGTATTAAGCAGAAGATGTTTCCATAGCACTTAAAATATAAAGGGCTCGATTTTCATGATCTAAAAATGAAGTTGATTTATTGACCCACTTACTATATAAAACAAAATACAATGAAAAACACAAACATTATCAAGTTTATAAAATCATTAAAATGCACACAAAATGTGTGTGTTAAACAGTTTATGACGTACAGTAGGAGTCACAAAATCTCATTCAGTAACAGATAAAGAGTCAGTCTAGTTTGTTCGAATTACCTGTCATAGAAATTCTCTTCAGGCAAAGGGAACCTGTGTGTTGAATGGGACCAGTATTGTACTATTGTACTGTGTGTGTCACACCTCCTCAATGGACACTGCTGTGTGTGTACTGTACTGTACTGTGTGTGTCATACCTCCTCAATGGACACTGCTGTGTGTTCAATGGGAGCAGTATTGTACTGTACTGTACTGTGTGTGTCATACCTCCTCAATGGACACTGCTGTGTGTTCAATGGGAGCAGTATTGTACTGTACTGTACTGTGTGTGTCATACCTCCTCAATGGACACTGCTGTGTGTTCAATGGGAGCAGTATTGTACTGTACTGTACTGTGTGTGTCATACCTCCTCAATGGACACTGCTGTGTGTTCAATGGGAGCAGTATTGTACTGTACTGTACTGTACTGTGTGTGTCATACCTCCTCAATGGACACTGCTGTGTGTTCAATGGGAGCAGTATTGTATTGTACTGTACTGTGTGTGTCATACCTCCTCAATGGACACTGCTGTGTGTTCAATGGGAGCAGTATTGTACTGTACTGTACTGTGTGTGTCATACCTCCTCAATGGACACTGCTGTGTGTTCAATGGGAGCAGTATTGTACTGTACTGTACTGTGTGTGTCATACCTCCTCAATGGACACTGCTGTGTGTTCAATGGGAGCAGTATTGTACTGTACTGTACTGTGTGTGTCATACCTCCTCAATGGACACTGCTGTGTGTTCAATGGGAGCAGTATTGTATTGTACTGTACTGTGTGTGTCATACCTCCTCAATGGACACTGCTGTGTGTTCAATGGGAGCAGTATTGTACTGTACTGTACTGTGTGTTTCATACCTCCTCAATGGACACTGCTGTGTGTTCAATGGGAGCAGTATTGTATTGTACTGTACTGTGTGTGTCATACCTCCTCAATGGACACTGCTGTGTGTTCAATGGGAGCAGTATTGTATTGTACTGTACTGTGTGTGTCATACCTCCTCAATGGACACTGCTGTGTGTTCAATGGGAGCAGTATTGTACTGTACAGTACTGTGTGTTTCATACCTCCTCAATGGACACTGCTGTGTGTTCAATGGGAGCAGTATTGTACTGTACAGTACTGTGTGTGTCATACCTCCTCAATGGACACTGCTGTGTGTTCAATGGGAGCAGTATTGTACTGTACTGTACTGTGTGTTTCATACCTCCTCAATGGACACTGCTGTGTGTTCAATGGGAGCAGTATTGTACTGTACTGTGTGTTTCATACCTCCTCAATGGACACTGCTGTGTGTTCAATGGGAGCAGGTCTTGGGACAGGCAGCCCAGGTCCTGGCAGAGAGACATTTGACAAGCGCCTCTTCTTCACCCCGCTGCAGTTGTTTGGTATTTTAAAGGCACAGCGTTTGTGGTAGTTCAGCCCACACCCTACAAAAATGTACACATTAGTATAGCATTTTTGCCAACTGCTTAAATTATATATATTTACAATAGCAATACATAAAGTAAGCACATAAATAAAGCCACAAATGCTTTTTCTTTTCCTTTTTTTTCTGGTGAAATACTGTGTGGTAATTTCTTTACTGTATGATGTGCTTTTTACCGATATAAAATACACTATTGTGTATGTATGTTAATTCCTAAAAGTGTCCACTAGATGGCTCCAAAAGTACTAGGATGTTAATATGGAAGCAAAGGCTAATATTTTCACAACTGCAGTAGTAATGTACTATATCTCTAATGCTTTATTTATTTATTTATTTAGCCTGAATATGAACAGTGCAGAAGAAGACAAATAAATCCGTATGATGTCCAATATTATTAGCAGTATAGTGAACCTTGCATGAAGAAACGTATCCTGTATCCCGGTCGGTGAGAACAGGTGACTGTGACTATTTCCCGACACACTTTATTTTATGTATATAGAATCGCTTTGTGTAACAAATGCCTAAGCAACGTCATTCAGATTTAATGCTGGGGCTCACCTGACTCATTCATTCTACAGGTTATACAGAATGCTTCCCTGGCTGACTGTTATTACTGTGGATCAAGAAAACAAAAACAACAAACAGCTTCCGTGATGAGTCAGCATGCTTTGATGGTGGTCCTCTCCACCCATTGCCATAATGTGCTGAGTCCCAGTAAAACCAGTGAAATCAGCGTCAAAGAAACTTGTTTTAAACAGCAGGAAGGCCCTGAAAGAACCGTGACATCCTTCAGAAAGCCTCTGGGTTTACTTAGGAGGCTGTGTGGTCCAGTGGTTAAAGAAAAGGGCTTGTAACCAGGGGGGCCCCGGTTCAAATCCCACCTCAGCCACTGACTCATTGTGTGACCCTGAACAAGTCACTTAACCTCCTTGTCCTCCGTCTTTCGGGTGAGACGTAATTGTAAGTCACTCTGCAGCTGATGCATAGTTCACACACCCTATCCTCTGTAAGTCGCCTTGGATAAAGGTGTCTGCTAAATAAGCAAATAATAATAATAATTCTCCGGCAGCAGGGTATACGACATTGGTGTTATTTCCTTTTCACTGGGTCATGCATCTTAGGTCCCTGCTCTCTTTCAGTTGTGAAGACCCTTACCTCCACACTTCAGGCCCTGGCGTACAAGGCCCCACAGCATCTCCCCGCAGTAATCACAGAAGGTGGGCGCTTTGTAAGAGTGCACATAAAGAGTGTGGGGTCGGATCTGGAAATCTTCCACTGTGGCCAAAGCTGGAATTAAAATGAAACTTAAAAATACCAAAACAAACAAAACAAAAAACACAAAAATACCAAAATGTAAGGCAAGCAAAGTCTGACATCAACAATAGTTCTTCCTTATCTTAAAAAGAGTCAAGTGAGCAATGTTTCCATAATGCAATGTGAAACACACTGAAGCGTGCTGTCTTTTTGTGTCATTGCTTGGCTTTAAGTGATAACTGCAGATGTTCAGTATTGCTTTTTCCAGTGCCAGTCACGTCTGTTATTGATCTTTCTTTGTTAGGACAGGCAGGAAGTGCCTGGAGACAGACAAATAAAACAGGTAGACAGACACCAATGTCATAGTTGAAAGCATTTACTTAATTACTTTCCCTTTCAAAGAAGTAACACTCCACATTTATTGACCAAAGTAAGTTTTTCAGAACGTAATTGCTGCACCAGATGAGAAGTCACAGTAAGTGACAGCACCAATCAACAGTTTTCATGATGAATTTACAGTAATTAAGAACAAATACATTTCTTAAAATTTGAGTAAAACATGACGGTACTTAAGGCACTAGTAAAAACAAAATAAAAAAATACAATATACAAAACAGTTCCCGATATACTATATAACCCATTTAAATTGAGTCTTTCTTGAATATCAGTATTGGTATTGCACCAGTTGTGACTCAATCTTGCAATATGCTAGTTCTGATTTATTAATCTTTTGCCAAATGTTTAATACAAAACAAATGGCATAGTTTGATACAAATATTTTCAAACAGATCACGTTGCATACAGGCTGAAATGGAGATTTAAGAAAGCAAAAGGCATCAGGGAAAAAACCGAGTGAATTGGCAGAAGATCTGGAATCTGGAAGAAATATGCCATAAGACTTCAATTAAGGTATATTCTTGTGCATTTAGAACGAGCACCTTGTTATTGCACTGCATGCAAAAAAGTACTTTTTGAGATAATATGCAGCATAAACACTGCTGGTATTTGTTATATTTATTCTGTAGTATATTGTAGCACAGCAGGGAGGGGGCCAATATCCTCCCTGTATGAAAACAATGTGCAAATGCACATTGATAGAATTTAATTGTTTTGTTTTATTGTTTGATTAGTAATTATCCCCTGCACCTGGCTATCATTGTAAATTAGAGCCAGGTGCAGGGTATTTAAAGAAAGCAGCCAGTCTGTTCTGGGCTGTTGAAGAGTCCGTTTGGGAGTGTGTTCAACCGTAAAAAAAAAAAAAAAAAAAAAAAAGGTTGTGAAACCTGATAAAGTGTTTTGTGTTAAAACTCTTTGTTTTGTTTTGTGTTACAGGTAAACAGCTTAGCTGTCCTGATTTATAGTTAGGTTCCTGTGTTGTGTTTAGTTAGTGTTCATTAGAGCTAGTTGTTTATTTTGTTATTAAAAAAAATAGCGCGTCAGTGCTTTTGAAATCAAGTTCCTGTGTCCTGGGTCTGTTTTTAAAGGGGCAACGAACCGCGGAGAGTGCAAATAGTTTACATATGGTGGCATGACTGCGTGTTGCTCCTACCTCCGCCAGCAGAGGGAGAATACCTGCTGGTGCCACCTCCACCGCCGTGGGAGGACTGCTTGTCACTCCCGCCTCCACCAGCAGAGGGAGAATACCTGCTGGTGCCACCTCCACCACCGTGGGAGGACTGCTTGTCACTCCCATCTCCACCAGCAGAGGGAGAATGCCTGCTGGTCCCACCACCACCACCCGAGAGAGAGGAGCAGGAGCTGTCTCTCTCTTCAGGACAGAACAGACCCAGGAACTTGATTTCAAAAGCACTGACGCGCTAATTTTTTAATAACAAAATAAACACCTAGCTGTAATGAGCACTAACTAAACACAACACAGGAACCTAAATATAAAACAGGACAGCTAAGCTGTTTACCTGTAACACAAACCAAAACAAAATAAACAGTTTTAACACAAAACACTTTATCAGGTTTCACTACTTTTTTTTTTTTTTTTTTTTTTCTTTACGGTTGAACACACTCCCAAACGGACTCTTTAACAGCCCAGAACAGACTGGCTGCTTTCTTTAAATACCCTGCACCTGGCTCTAATTTACAATGATAGCCAGGTGCAGGGGATAATTACTAATCAAACAATAAAACAAAACAATTAAATTCAATCAATGTGTATTTGCACATGGTTTTCATGCAGGGAGGATATTAACCCCCTCCCTGCTGTGTTACAATATAAAATGTACACCCCCTGGTTCCAGATCAGCTCGATTCAGTATGTGGCGAGGCAGCAGGTCTCACTGAGAGGCATTGCTGGCACACAGCTGGCAGGGAGGGCTTCTTCACCTTGCCTGCACAAATGCCTGATGTTTCATGAGGAACAAGCCATTAGGGAGGAGGACATTTAAGCTGCAGATTTCCACCACAAAAGTGTTAGTTAATGGATATGCACGTACAATCCACTATGAAACGTGAATGTTTAACATACACAACGTCAGTTAACAGAACTGCATTCATGCTGGTGTATCAGCAAAGGCTGTTCACCGGTTACAGTACTGACAGAGTAATACTCCTAATGTAATTTTCTTCATCTCCAAAGCACATAGCTTCAGCATTGGCCATATCGCTGTGCTTTTATATTCAAATGAGTCTGTCTGTTCAACACAAGCTATTGCTAACCTTCAAGTACATTCCAGGAACCTACTGAGCCACGAATCTCATAGTGCCAGTCTCTGCTATGATCCAGGACCACGGCTTCACACTAATTATTACAGTGTGTTAGGATTGCTCTACACCGGTCTCTGCTATGATCCAGGACCACGGCTTCACACTAATTATTACAGTGTGTTAGGATTGCTCTACACCGGTCTCTGCTATGATCCAGGACCACGGCTTCACACTAATTATTACAGTGTGTTAGGATTGCTCTACACCGGTCTCTGCTATGATCCAAGACCACGGCTTCACACTAATTATTACAGTGTGTTAGGATTGCTCTACACCGGTCTCTGCTATGATCCAGGACCACGGCTTCACACTAATTATTACAGTGTGTTAGGATTGCTCTACACCGGTCTCTGCTATGATCCAAGACCACGGCTTCACACTAATTATTACAGTGTGTTTTAGGATTGCTCTACACCGGTCTCTGCTATGATCCAGGACCACGGCTTCACACTAATTATTACAGTGTGTTTTAGGATTGCTCTACACCGGTCTCTGCTATGATCCAGGACCACGGCTTCACACTAATTATTACAGTGTGTTTTAGGATTGCTCTACACCGGTCTCTGCTATGATCCAGGACCACGGCTTCACACTAATTATTACAGTGTGTTTTAGGATTGCTCTACACCGGTCTCTGCTATGATCCAGGACCACGGCTTCACACTAATTATTACAGTGTGTTTTAGGATTGCTCTACACCGGTCTCTGCTATGATCCAGGACCACGGCTTCACACTAATTATTACAGTGTGTTTTAGGATTGCTCTACACCGGTCTCTGCTATGATCCAGGACCACGGCTTCACACTAATTATTACAGTGTGTTTTAGGATTGCTCTACACCAGTCTCTGCTGCAATCCAGGACAGACAAAGAGGCCCCCATCTAATATACTGTCTTGAAACCACAGCCACCTGATTTATGAACCGCTGTATCGTAAAAGTCTGAAAGTAAAAGACAGAACGGGAAAACACTACACTAACTGCCAGCAAAGATGTGGATCCTTCAATCCAGACTAGAGACTCATCATTATCCAGTGTGTCTGGCCTGTGAAACATGTTTAGAATCCTATTGATATATCTGATTTATATTCACCATGGGTTCCAAATGTTTTGGGAGAAAATGGAATGATTTATCTGGTGTCTATACTTTTGACAGCCATTGTATCCAGTAAAACGTTTCCAGATACAAGCACTCACAGAAATTCTTTGAGTACAGTAACATGTAAAATCATGCATGGTTAAGTGCAATTCTCTACTATAGGCTAAACTGTTTACCTTCAGACAGCCCAAGTCTCCTGGAGTCTTACAGAAAACCTCACAGAAATACAAAGCTAAATGCACTCTCCCTTTCTCTTTAAAACTTCACTGTATTTAGCGAGATCAGCGAGCAGTTCACTCTCTATGCACAATCAGAACGTATTTGTCAAAAACACACCGTCCTAGTAGAAGGATTGGAAGTCAGGGAAACTGGAACCAAAGCATCTTTTATTCATGACAGTTACAAAAGCCCCCCAGGGTTCCTAGTGTACGCAGCGCACCTTGCTTTCTGTGTGGTGCAGCAGCGACAGCATGAGGAAGTGGGCTGACCTCAAACCTGCCGTGGCTGCTGTTTTCAGGAAGCTGTTTGCTCAGAGGGGAAAAAACAAACTTGCTGCTGTTTGGGTATCGGGCAAGTGCTAAGCACCTGTCTGCATCGAGAGCCAAACCGCAGCAGGCATTTGAGAAAGAGGGAAACCTAATTTGGCGACAGTTGTCAATGGATACTGCTTTATGCTTAACTCGGTCTAATTCTAGGGAAATACTTAAATAAAGAACAGAAACTATACTGCAGATTTGCACATTAAATCCTGATCCTCTACAGGGTATTTATCAGGCTGGTTTCTTCAATCATAATCATCTACAGGGTATTCATCAGGCTGGCTTCTTCAATCCTGATACAAGAGCAGACTAGTTCTCCCTTGCAATCACTTCCAGCCAGGACAGTATCTCCACCAAGCAGTGGGGTAAATCCAGCCGGATTGGCATCATTAGTTTTATACAGTATGTGCTTCCTACCTGTATGTTAACGTTTTACCTGGCTTACCTGGAATCAAGAGAATCACATAAGAAAACAAGAATTTTCCTTGCAAGTACAAAGCCATTAAAGACATTTATAGAAAAAAAAAATGCAGCACCGGATCGTCATAAAAAGAGAAGGAAATATCAACATTAAAACTACATCTAAAGCCATGTGCCCTTTTTACTTCTCCATTATCATAACAACAGATTGAAAAAGGAAACACTCTTCAGATCTGTGCAGCACTAGTTATAAGATTAAGGGTTTGAGCAGCCTGTGCTTCCCATACACAGGTAGAGTACACGGACCATTAGGAGCAAGGAACAACGCTTTCCCATCTCATCTCCAGGGTACTGATTGTCTGCCAAGAAGAGCTGTTCCTGTTTGTAGGTGAAGTGGCGTATTTGTACAACACACACACGCACGCACACACTCATACAGACACACGCACGCACACACGCACACGCACGCACACACACACCCACACCCACATACACACACACACCCACACACACATACCCACACACACACACTCATACAGACACACACATGCACACACATGCACGCACGCACGCTCACTATATTTTTATTTACTATTTCTAACTCGTGTCAGACAAAACTCCACACAGGGTGAAAGTCGACAACAAACTAAATATTTTGGCATATTTAGTTCTTAAAAAGCTGTTTTACAAAGTGGGGACGTCCCCACAACGTTGTTTTTTCAGGAGTTACTATCTTTGTGGGGACATTTTCTCAAATTTTGTCCGCACATTGATAGTAATACCTGCCCACACAGAGACACACACACAGACAGACACGCATACACACACACACACACACACACAAAGCAGCAGCAGCTCTGCCTGGCCCGCCTCAGTGCGGTTCCTGCAGGAAGGGAGTGAGGTACCTACCAGAGAGGACCACCTCGATCAGGTCTCCTTCATGGATCTCTTCCGCTGACAGCAGCCTCTGCAGGATGTTTTCAGAGTTCAGGTCATGGCGAAAGAGTAAGATTTTGTCGTACATGCCAAAGAAACCACACTCTGGAAACTGAAGAAAAAAAAAAAGATTGGGGAATTAGTGCATGCAACATCTCAGCAGCCCCATAAACAGCATTGTTTTTGGGCTACAAACTTTCCACCCACACGCCATTGATCTCCAGCTTTAATCGCTGTAAAGTTGCAATATAATGCACTATTTCAAACCTGTCAGGCATGTGGTTGCCTGCATGTGTGAAGGAGTAAAAGTATACCATGATTTATGACTTTGTCAAGAGGAAATTCATAAGAACATAAGAAAGTTTACAAACGAGAGGAGGCTATTCGGCCCATCTTGCTTGTTTGGTTGTTAGTAGCTTATTGATCTCAGAATCTCATCAAGCAGCTTCTTGAAGGACCCCAGGGTGTCAGCTTAAACAACATTACTAGGGAGTTGGTTCCAGGCCCTCACAATTCTCTGTGTAAAAAAGTGCCTCCTATTTTCTGTTCTGAATGCCCCTTTATCTAATCTCCATTTGTCAATACCTTTTAGGATTTTGAATGCTTGAATCAGATCACCATGTAGTCTTCTTTGTTAAAGACTGAATAGATTCAATTCTTTTAGCCTGTCTGCATACGACATGCCTTTTAAACCTGCTCGTCGCTCTTTTTTGCACTCTTTCTAGAGCAGCAATATCCCTTTTGTGAAGAGGTGACCAGAACTGAACACAATATTCTAGGTGAGGTCTTACTAATGCATTGTAAAGTTTTAACATTACTTCCCTTGATTTAAATTCAACACTTCTCACAATATATCCGAGCATCTTGTTGGCCTTTTTTATAGCTTCCCCACATTGTCTAATTCAGTTGTCTTTAGCTCTGTGATCAGATGTGTCTAATCCAGAAAAAGCAAATGAAGATTTGATACTCAGCTGAAGTTCACCTTTATCTGAATGTACTGCTGAAACACAAGGAAGGGAAATTGTGAAATGAGTCCTTAGATCCTGTATAAAGAATATGGTGATGTGGAAAAGTTGTTAACAGTGTGCAGGTGCAGGTGATCAATAATCAGACAGACAACAATAATCCAGATGCAATGATAATTTAATGTTTATATCCAATGACCTGATGGCTAACAGCAGTAATCAATAACAATGTTAATGAAGGAATACAGCGGAGTGTATTGCTTATTTGTAATCTGTGGGTTTTCCCCCGAAATAATAACAGTCCTGTTTCAATTCACCCACACGTAACACAAACACAAACACCATAACGTTTCTAACATCACCCATGACCCCTTGGTCAACGAGCACATCCGCTCCTCCAATCCGCGGATGCCACGCCGTTTCCCGTCCGGGTCATTGAGTTTGGGTACCGTAGCTCTGCCCCTTTTCTAGATGGCCGACTTCCACCTAACCCTGGGAATAAACTTTCGTGCCATTTAGTCCAGGGTATTCTGTTCCCTTTATGCAGCTGCCTCGCAGGTCGGGAGGGAGATCTAACACCAAGAATCATTCGATCTCTGTCACAGGTGATTAGATAGATACTTCTGCACTGTTATGATTATCAGTGTTAATACAGTGCACTCCGTTTATAAGAATCACATCCGTCTCGGATGATTTGATTCTTATAAGCGGCTGATTGATTACTGTGGTGAAGTGCTTCAGAATCGGTATGTTACTTTGAGAATAAGAGCTTGGTCCCTGCAGTGTAATGGGTTGACCACTAGATGTCATGAGTTCCCACATGTATGCACGCCTCCGGATAATTCATAGTTGTTTCCTTAACGAATTAAGGATAATGGTCAATTGGTGAACTGCTTGTTAAAGTTAATGACACCTCGATAAAAAGGGCTTAGCCAATAACTTTGTGAGGTGGGTGTAGAGGGGTAAGGAAGCAGAAGTAAGAGAGAGAAACTAAAACTAAAGAGCGAGTAAGATGTTTGATTCAGTTCTATACTGTGCAAATAAGTAAAGTAGTCGCAGTATATATGTAGCTCCAGGGGGAAACGTATGAACTCTTTTCATTTGTATGAAAGACAGGGACCACACAAAGTATTGTTTAGTTAGAGCTCTAACTGACAGCAAGCTTTATTTAGCTTGTTTTGTTTTATTAGCGGTTGTTTCCCCACCCACTGTAAGAAAAATTAAACCAACACGGGTTTTAAACTGTAAATCAAGACTCCAGCCTGATCATTTACACTGCCCTCAGCCACGTCACATTACAATTAGCAAAAGCGCCTCCGGGCATCAGCAGTTTAAATACAGTATACAAATGTCAATGGTGCTCAATCACTGAGGACTACATATCAAAACAAGTCCTCGTGGTTAAGCAGCTTGTTATTTGATCACGATTATGTTTACTCAGGGCTACAGAATCCTAGGGCTGGAGTTAAGGTTAGGTTTTAGGGCTGGAGTTAAGGTTAGGTTTTAGGGCTGGAGTTAAGGTTAGGTTTTAGGGCTGGAGTTAGGGTTAGGTTTTAGGGCTGGAGTTAGGGTTAGGTTTTAGGGCTGGAGTTAGGGTTAGGTTTTAGGGCTGGAGTTAGGGTTAGGTTTTAGGGCTGGAGTTAGGGTTAGGTTTTAGGGCTGGAGTTAGGGTTAGGTTTTAGGGCTGGAGTTAGGGTTAGGTTTTAGGGCTGGAGTTAGGGTTAGGTTTTAGGGCTGGAGTTAGGGTTAGGTTTTAGGGCTGGAGTTAGGGTTAGGTTTTAGGGCTGGAGTTAGGGTTAGGTTTTAGGGCTGGAGTTAGGGTTAGGTTAGGTTAGGGCTGGAGTTAGGGTTAGGTTTTAGGGCTGGAGTTAGGGTTAGGTTTTAGGGCTGGAGTTAGGGTTAGGTTTTAGGGCTGGAGTTAGGGTTAGGTTTTAGGGCTGGAGTTAAGGTTAGGTTTTAGGGCTGGAGTTAAGGTTAGGTTTTAGGGCTGGAGTTAGGGTTAGGTTTTAGGGCTGGAGTTAGGGTTAGGTTTTAGGGCTGGAGTTAGGGTTAGGTTTTAGGGCTGGAGTTAGGGTTAGGTTTTAGGGCTGGAGTTAGGGTTAGGTTTTAGGGCTGGAGTTAGGGTTAGGTTTTAGGGCTGGAGTTAGGGTTAGGTTTTAGGGCTGGAGTTAAGGTTAGGTTTTAGGGCTGGAGTTAGGGTTAGGTTTTAGGGCTGGAGTTAGGGTTAGGTTTTAGGGCTGGAGTTAGGGTTAGGTTTTAGGGCTGGAGTTAGGGTTAGGTTTTAGGGCTGGAGTTAGGGTTAGGTTTTAGGGCTGGAGTTAGGGTTAGGTTTTAGGGCTGGAGTTAGGGTTAGGTTTTAGGGCTGGAGTTAGGGTTAGGTTTTAGGGCTGGAGTTAGGGTTAGGTTTTAGGGCTGGAGTTAGGGTTAGGTTTTAGGGCTGGAGTTAGGGTTAGGTTTTAGGGCTGGAGTTAGGGTTAGGTTTTAGGGTTGGGGTTAGGGTTAGGGTTAGGGTTAGGGTTAGGGTTAGGGTTAGGTTTTAGGGCTGGAATTAGAGTTAGGTTTTAGGGCTGGAGTTAGGGTTAGGTTTTAGGGTTGGGGTTAGGGTTAGGGTTAGGGTTAGGGTCAGGGTGGGTTGATGTCGCAGAGCTCGGGAAGTGAAAGGTGGGAGTGCTTGGTAAATGCTTTAGAATCATCAGATGCCCTGAGGACAGTTTCTAGTGGATATTCCATTCCGCTGCACTTCATTCACCCCTGTAGCGTATAATGATGACGCCAATTACGAGTTGCACTACCCTGTGAGAGCTGCCTGTGAGAGCTGAGCTGTGCGAGTCTGCATTCTGCAGCGATACCCTTCTCAGCGGAGATGCAAAGCGCCGCAAACACGGTGTGCTAACTGCTGCTACGCAATGACCAAAACGAGTAACCCCGCCCCTGGCCCTGCTCGGCTCCGAGCCACATGCAGATGTGCTGTGAGGCCAGAGTTTCACGGCTTGGTTCTGCTTCGGCTGGAGAAATAGCCTGAGGCCTGGACGGCTCGGATGTGCCAGCGCAAAAGGGGTGAAAAACAACACATTTCATATCTCTGCTTGCATCTTTTTTTTTTTACTACAAAGTTTCTTTCAGAATGAATGCTTGGGTGTTGTAATTTACAGTGAATATAATTATTCAGGAGAAATACACAGAAATACACAGAAATGCTGGTCAAAACAAGAGCTTGGTCATGAACGATCATTATGCCGAACCACATTGTACCCCCAACACCAAAATAGGCCTGCCAAAGAGAAAGATAAAGACTTAAGACCACTAACATCCAAAAAGATCAATCGATTTTTATTCTGTTTTTTTGGGTAGCCAGCTTTAGACTGAATAGAATAGTTATCTCACAAACCCATACAGAACTGAAGTGCCTCAAGGAGAGTTATAAAATGTAAGGTTATTGGACAGCAACCCTGGTATTCTAAAGCGACCGTTAACATGATGCGTTTGTGTATAGGGCATTCTCTGTTGTGTCGGCAAACAGCATTGCTAAATCTACACAGCTGAGATCTAAACCCAGCACGACCAAAGCAGATGCCAAACTACAGACCACAACAGCCTTTTCATTTATTGTGGGCAGAACCCAGCACTGGTCTGCTGTGGCTCATCTAGGACAGACTGCTCCTCCTTTGCTGGGGGCTGGTAGAGGCAATTACAAAGTTATACAGCACAATACTACAGGAATTCCACCAACTGAGCAAAAGTACTGGCCACTCCAAGAACAGCACATCTACAGAGCCTGCTTTCGCATCTGCTGTAATGACTCATTTAAACAGGTCAAAATATGATGCGCTTTCATTTTCAACACAGCCCGATAGGGAACATGTAAGTGTTCAGAAACGTGTTGTGTATTAAAACATTAGCTGTGTTCAACAGGCTGAAATCTATCCTGTAAGGATATTATAATACTTGTGTTCGACAGCATGTTTATAGGACTCCCAGCTGTTAGTTGGATAATCCAGGTCTGCAATGGTTCCCTCAGCACAGGGGACACGCAAGGAAAACTGAAAATCCTGTCAGAGCTGTGGAAATGATACACGCACCAGGGACTCGGGAGTCTGACGCTTCGACATGCATTCTCTCACACAAGCTTACAGTCTGCAGCTTTCCCTGGGCTAGTTCCCAACACAAACCAATACTCAGGGCTGCAATAAGGCAGACAATAAAGCCACCAACATACTTCAAAGCCAGTTCATTTTTTTTCCACCGAGTCCCTGGGCCTTTATGTCATGTCAAATACACAGCATGCATGAAATCTGCTATCAACATTAAATCCAATATTTAAAATCCAAGCATGCCTAAAGAATAGGAGCATAGACATTTGAAAATCTCTAGAGAGAGAGGAAAAAAAAACTACCATGCCTGTTTTTCAGATTGCTGAAATACAAAACATTGATATTGTGTGAGCTAAGAAACATTCCTGAAGTATGACTACTATAAAATATATAAAATTAAATTAAATACAATAAAAAAAACAGCTGCTTAAAGTGGTAGAGCTCTGAGAATTATCAGGGAAAGGCTGCTTTGCCTTATCAATAGGCTGGACATAGATGTCCTGATGAGATGTTAATCTATGTGTGGAAAAACTCAGAGATCAGAGTCAGAACAAACTGTTAAAACTCTCTTTTTGCTGCAAGTAAAACAGTTCTCCTGTTGGATGTTTAGAATGCAATAATCACCAGCCTATTACTGTATGCACAGCATGTATAGGATGCAATAATCACCAGCCTATTACTGTATGCACAGCATGTATAGGATGCAATAATCACCAGCCTATTACTGTATGCACAGCATGTATAGGATGCAATAATCACCAGCCTATTACTGTGCATGCACAGCATGTATAGGATGCAATAATAACCAGCCTATTACTGTATGCACAGCATGTATAGGATGCAATAATCACCAGCCTATTACTGTATGCACAGCATGTATAGGATGCAATAATCACCAGCCTATTACTGTGCATGCACAGCATGTATAGGATGCAATAATCACCAGCCTATTACTGTGCATGCACAGCATGTATAGGATGCAATAATCACCAGCCTATTACTGTGCATGCACAGCATGTATAGGATGCAATAATCACCAGCCTATTACTGTATGCACAGCATGTATAGAAAGCTCCAGTTTATGTTGCATTCACGCAGTTCTGAATGGAGTCTGTTCAGTGTGGTAGATTTAAAAACTGACACAGTGTTAAATCAATAAAAACAGAGCTAGCCTTTCCCTGGTGATTAACACAGACTGTATGCACCTGAAGGATCTGCTCAGCTGAATACACCCCAGTAAACCCCCGCTGTGTCTGTGAGGCTTCATCTACTCTACAATCATTTCATATGCTGTGTACTTTCTGTATGTTTAATTAAAAGGGCCCAAATTCTACCATTTACAATCATCCCACCAAATCTGATGATCTTTTCCAATAGGATCTCTTTTCACTATATCATTCATTAAACAAGTAGATAATAGCACTGTATTCAACTATTTTGGAGAATGAAAAACAAATAACTGGCACAGCATCATAGCATCAAACAATGAACAACATGCAATCCAATGTGATAAACAGCTTTGAAAGCATCGTCCTTTTGTTTACCCCTTAACATCCCCAGAGGCACACTGCAAGGGGAAAGGCATCTCAAATGGAACCGTCTGTAAACATGAAATACAATGGATATGTGAAAAACATACCCCAGAGATTTAGAAGCCACATGACCTCAATATGGCAGCCATATTACTGTACCACAGCCAATATCATGGTCATTACTGTAGCTTATTTAGTCAATTGTGACTCAATGGATGAAAGAGATAAGGCTTTGACACTGTAGCATCAGCAGCTTGGTAAAAATTACTTAAAAATGTTTTTCTTGTAAGAAACCCAAACAAAACTGACCTGCAGTAGAGAATCATAGAATACAGCTGTGTATTGAGTATGAAGCCAATATCTCAAAATGTTGGGGCCCAGATATTAGAAGTGATGCGCAACCCCCTCACAAAATTAGTGCCTCGCAAAAATTAGTGCTTTTGCACAAAAAATATATATATAAGATATTTTCCAACACGGCACAAAACAGTTGCGCGAAGCTGGAAAACAGAAGTTTTTTGCTCAATTCGCAAATGTGTTTGTGCGTCGGTAAACCACCTGCGCATTCAATACCAATATAGCAGAAATGCACAAGAGCTACACGTGAATGCGCAGAACTGGAATACTACACGACAATGACTGTCAAGAATACCCTGCCAAGCAGCTATCATAGGTGTACAGTACATACCAATATTCCTCAAATGAGTCCCCCCACTCACCACGTCCGCTGTTCCCACCACACCTGAAAGTCAGTAGCATGGAATGCAGATCGTTGGTGTCAAAGTATGCTTCTGATATCAATGAGAAATAAATAACAATACTTTAAAAAAAAAGTCAGATGTGTCCTTATACCTGAGTGTGGAATTACTGGGTGACAGGCATGAAAAGGAAAGGGAGCCTTTGGAGAATGCAACTACAATGTTGCTGAGGATAGGGCACTTAGCTAAACGCATTTAATGGAAACATTCTGCATATAGCAAGCCTGTCACGCTTATCGCAAAACTTCAGCCATTTCCATTCAAATTTGGCCTTCGGAGCAATTCAAATCATTTTGTGCTTAAGCATATGAAATTTGCGCACATGCATACATTTGTATCTAATGTTTATCATTATCACAGGCATTAGCATGGCTAATAAGCTAAATATTTAAAGGGCCATCACAGATTCTACGGAATTCAAACAGATGTATCTATGCTGTGCTGTTTGCTGGGTAGTGAGTTTATGATTTCTCTACTTCTGTCTCTATAATTTTGACAGGTGTCACACAAATATGAGTACATGTTACCAATTCTAATTCATTTACATTTTTTGACTTTCTTATTTTCTGTTACAGTACCATCTGTTTTTCTTTCCCAGTATTAGCAGTAATCCCGCTTATCAAACCGCTATTGCTCTGTGTCTGGACTGATCTGATTTTTGTAATGTGTTTTATTGGCATCTTAAAGGGTTTCTGAGGATTTCAGGAACTGTAGATGTGGCAGTGGAATGACAATTACCCTCATAGACAGCACCCTCATAGAGAGCACCCTCACAGAGAGCACCCTCACCTCACAGGGACGCTCAGTAACACTGTGAGCACCAGACAGCACCCTCATAGACAGCACCCTCATAGAGAGCACCCTCATAGACAGCACCCTCACCTCACAGGGACACTCAGTAACACTGTGAACACCAGACAGCAACCTCATAGACAGCACCCTCACCTCACAGGGACGCTCAGTAACACTGTGAGCACCAGACAGCACCCTCATAGACAGCATCCTCATAGACAGCACCCTCACAGAGAGCACCCTCACCTCACAGGGACGCTCAGTAACACTGTGAGCACCAGACAGCACCCTCATAGACAGCATCCTCATAGACAGCACCCTCACAGAGAGCACCCTCACCTCACAGGGACGCTCAGTAACACTGTGAGCACCAGACAGCACCCTCATAGACAGCACCCTCACAGACAGCACCCTCAGTGTGAGCACCAGGGGCAAATTATGCCACCAACGATTTGGCAGCTGCTATGTCCTTATAACTAAACAGAGCACACAATAGGTAGAGTAGTGAACCCCTCTGTGATTGTGTACCTCAAAGTAGATAGTTCACTGTACTAATGCATTATGCTCTGGTTCATTATCAATTGTCCATTGGCATACGAAAGTTTGAATGCATTTCCTCTTAATGAATCTAAACACTGCCTTATTTTACACCGTAAAGGTAAACTTACTATATGCAAAGAAGCGACTAACACTGAATCAACAATGTAACCTACAGAACACTTCAAGCTGCACCGAGTTTGAGTTCATTTCTTAAAAAACTGAAGACTTTTCAAAACCCTAAAAAAATCTAATTGAAACAGTTCCAAGTTTTCTGTTTTGAAAGAAACAACTTAATTGTCATACCGGCACCTGAAGAGAATATGGTGAACATCCTGACAGTAAAAAATAAAAAAGTCCACCCAATATTGTGTTGAGGATGTGAGCGAGCAGTGTTGATGCGAGTCCCTTCCTCTTGTGAAGGGGCAGCAGGTCTCACGCTGCACACAGAGCTGGATGTGCACACTTGCTGACCCTTTAAGGGTCATGTGACACACGAGCGCTCTGCAGCAGCTGTGCAAGCAGCCTCTTCAATAGGAAAAGCAACATCCTATTTCTTTACTTACACTTTGCGAGAGGAGCTGAGCGTGCACCAGAACACAGCCAGGAAAATACAAACTCTGAATGCTGAAAA
Organism: Acipenser oxyrinchus oxyrinchus; assembly: GCA_030684275.1. Classification (NCBI taxonomy): domain Eukaryota; kingdom Metazoa; phylum Chordata; class Actinopteri; order Acipenseriformes; family Acipenseridae; genus Acipenser; species Acipenser oxyrinchus. The sequence continues at coordinate 1,332,749 of CM060252.1, read as the reverse complement.
CAATCCAACATACACAAAAAACAAACATTAAAACTAAGTACAACCATTATTACACAATTGTCCAGCAATGCAAATCCCCTTTCTAATAATTACTATGTCTACTGTATCCAAAAAAACATTCTTTTTCCTAACCTGCTAGGATTTATATTGCTAGAGGAATGCAATATATTCTGCAATAGATTCTGGCTGGGGATCTCAAGCACAATAGAAAGAAAGAAAGGCTGATGTACAGGTAAGTAAGCTGGGCTGAGTTGAGTGGGGGACGGAGGGGGGTGATGCTGGGACGCCAGAATCACCGTCGAGCCCTCTTGAGGTGTCGTGGGCTAGTCGACGAAACACCGAGGATGGAAGGTGCCCACTTGAAGACCCCAGAGATGTACCCTACTTAGCTCAATCCAGACGGTTGTCATGCTGATGCGCTGGGGAGACCGCACTATGGTTGATCCCGGAGCCAGCATCGCAGCCGTTGTGTGTGCTGATGCGCTAGGGAGGCAAAATAAGCTGATCCCTGGAGCCAGCATTACACTTCAGCCATCAACACCAGACAGAAGGATATCTACATCATCATATGGAAGGAAGCGCAAATGGATGGAGACACATATGGATCACATTAGTTTACTGTGAAGCTACGTCTTAGTTGGTGCTTATCTTGGCGAGAGCCAAGTTCAAATCAGCATGAAGTTTTAACATCTACTCTCATGTAATGGAAATCATTATATTGCTAGAGGAATGCAATATGGGCATGTTGATGTTATTAGTCTTAGTTGTACTGAACTACTATGTTGATTAATATTTTTTTTAAAACTTTGATAGGTCCCATTTAAATACATTTCTAATAAATCGGTCTCACTGCTAAGTGAGACATCTGATAAACAGGGCAGTGGGGGAGCGGGGCTGCAGAACTAAACACTAAACTAATAAGACAGGAAATAAATATGCACTATCCATTAGTGGGCTAATACATTTAAGTACAGGCTTACAGCAGTGGATTATGTTATAAAACATGCATTAACAAGACCTACATCAACGTAAGGATTTTATTTGAACATGAAGGTGTAGGACTTTATTATTACCGTCCTCCCAAATTACATACATTTTTAAAAGCAGCCTATATGTGTAGAGATGGACAGAGAGAAACGCAAACCTGCACATAAGAGATCATTTCTGCGCATTTCCTTTAAAGAGGAATTCAAGTTATTGAAATGTATTTACTGTATAGAGTAGGTAAGTGCGGCAATGGAGGTGTAGCATCTCCTTCCCAGCATGTGCATTATTTTCTCTGGTGATCAGGTTCGGGTCTCACAGCAATCTCAGGAGTCACAAACCATGAGTTTACTCTTAACAGTGGCACTACAGTATCTCACACATGTTCTGCTAAGTGGAGCTAAGAGGTATTTGTTCCCTGTTAATAAAACAACATTCATATGTGTGCTCAGTTAGTGGAAAAGCATATTCATCTGAAAACTGAAGTGTCCAAAAGTACAATAAAAGCAGAGAGGAGAATCGTGAAAGCAAACTGCTGGCATGACATACAGAAGTAGAAATATATGTGAACAAAGAATCCTCTGTCTCTGCAAAGTGCATTCCCTCATCACCGCAACTAGTATGATACAGACACAGCATCCTGGGACGAATACCTAGTTAAGACTAACACAAGTTTTTTTTTTAATCTGCAATGGAAATTTAACTGCAGGTACTTTATGAAGGCAAAGACAGCAAGACATTTTGAAGAATGGCATGGTTTCTTATTGCAAGGACAGACACTTTGAAGAATGGCATGGTTTCTTATTGCAAGGACAGACACTTTGAAGAATGGCATGGTTTCTTATTGCAAGGACAGACACTTTGAAGAATGGCATGGTTTCTTATTGCAAGGACAGACACTTTGAAGAATGGCATGAATTCTTATTGCAAGGACAGACACTTTGAAGAATGGCATGGTTTCTTATTGCAAGGACAGACACTTTGAAGAATGGCATGGTTTCTTATTGCAAGGACAGACACTTTGAAGAATGGCATGGTTTCTTATTGCAAGGACAGACACTTTGAAGAATGGCATGGTTTCTTATTGCAAGGACAGACACTTTGAAGAATGGCATGGTTTCTTATTGCAAGGACAGACACTTTGAAGAATGGCATGGTTTCTTATTGCAAGGACAGACACTTTGAAGAATGGCATGGTTTCTTATTGCAAGGACAGACACTTTGAAGAATGGCATGGTTTCTTATTGCAAGGACAGACACTTTGAAGAATGGCATGGTTTCTTATTGCAAGGACAGACACTTTGAAGAATGGCATGGTTTCTTATTGCAAGGACAGACACTTTGAAGAATGGCATGGTTTCTTATTGCAAGGACAGACACTTTGAAGAATGGCATGGTTTCTTATTGCAAGGACAGACACTTTGAAGAATGGCATGGTTTCTTATTGCAAGGACAGACACTTTGAAGAATGGCATGGTTTCTTATTGCAAGGACAGACACTTTGAAGAATGGCATGGTTTCTTATTGCAAGGACAGACACTTTGAAGAATGGCATGGTTTCTTATTGCAAGGACAGACACTTTGAAGAATGGCATGGTTTCTTATTGCAAGGACAGACACTTTGAAGAATGGCATGGTTTCTTATTGCAAGGACAGACACTTTGAAGAATGGCATGGTTTCTTATTGCAAGGACAGACACTTTGAAGAATGGCATGGTTTCTTATTGCAAGGACAGACACTTTGAAGAATGGCATGGTTTCTTATTGCAAGGACAGACACTTTGAAGAATGGCATGGTTTCTTATTGCAAGGACAGACACTTTGAAGAATGGCATGGTTTCTTATTGTTTCTACAGACACTTTGAAGAATGGCATGGTTTCTTATTGCAAGGACAGACACTTTGAAGAATGGCATGGTTTCTTATTGCAAGGACAGACACTTTGAAGAATGGCATGGTTTCTTATTGCAAGGACAGACACTTTGAAGAATGGCATGGTTTCTTATTGCAAGGACAGACACTTTGAAGAATGGCATGGTTTCTTATTGCAAGGACAGACACTTTGAAGAATGGCATGGTTTCTTATTGCAAGGACAGACACTTTGAAGAATGGCATGGTTTCTTATTGCAAGGACAGACACTTTGAAGAATGGCATGGTTTCTTATTGCAAGGACAGACACTTTGAAGAATGGCATGGTTTCTTATTGCAAGGACAGACACTTTGAAGAATGGCATGGTTTCTTATTGCAAGGACAGACACTTTGAAGAATGGCATGGTTTCTTATTGCAAGGACAGACACTTTGAAGAATGGCATGGTTTCTTATTGCAAGGACAGACACTTTGAAGAATGGCATGGTTTCTTATTGCAAGGACAGACACTTTGAAGAATGGCATGGTTTCTTATTGCAAGGACAGACACTTTGAAGAATGGCATGGTTTCTTATTGCAAGGACAGACACTTTGAAGAATGGCATGGTTTCTTATTGCAAGGACAGACACTTTGAAGAATGGCATGGTTTCTTATTGCAGGGATAAACACTTTGAAGAATGGCATGGTTTCTTATTGCAGGGATAAACACTTTGAAGAATGGCATGGTTTCTTATTGCAAGGACAGACACTTTGAAGAATGGCATGGTTTCTTATTGCAAGGACAGACACTTTGAAGAATGGCATGAATTCTTATTGCAAGGACAGACACTTTGAAGAATGGCATGGTTTCTTATTGCAAGGACAGACACTTTGAAGAATGGCATGGTTTCTTATTGCAAGGACAGACACTTTGAAGAATGGCATGGTTTCTTATTGCAAGGACAGACACTTTGAAGAATGGCATGGTTTCTTATTGCAAGGACAGACACTTTGAAGAATGGCATGGTTTCTTATTGCAAGGACAGACACTTTGAAGAATGGCATGGTTTCTTATTGCAGGGATAAACACTTTGAAGAATGGCATGGTTTCTTATTGCAGGGATAAACACTTTGAAGAATGCATTGTTTCTTATTGTTTCTACAGACACTTTGAAGAATGGCATGGTTTCTTATTGCTGGGACAGACACTTTGAAGAATGGCATGGTTTCTTATTGCAAGGACAGACACTTTGAAGAATGGCATGGTTTCTTATTGCAGGGACAGACACTTTGAAGAATGGCATAGTTTCTTGTTGCAAGGACAGACACTTTGAAGAATGGCATGGTTTCTTATTGCAAGGACAGACACTTTGAAGAATGGCATGGTTTCTTATTGCAGGGATAAACACTTTGAAGAATGGCATGGTTTCTTATTGCAAGGACAGACACTTTGAAGAATGGCATGGTTTCTTATTGCAAGGACAGACACTTTGAAGAATGGCATGGTTTCTTATTGCAAGGACAGACACTTTGAAGAATGGCATGGTTTCTTATTGCAAGGACAGACACTTTGAAGAATGGCATGGTTTCTTATTGCTGGGACAGACACTTTGAAGAATGGCATGGTTTCTTATTGCAAGGACAGACACTTTGAAGAATGGCATGGTTTCTTATTGCAAGGACAGACACTTTGAAGAATGGCATGGTTTCTTATTGCAAGGACAGACACTTTGAAGAATGGCATGGTTTCTTATTGCAAGGACAGACACTTTGAAGAATGGCATGGTTTCTTATTGCAAGGACAGACACTTTGAAGAATGGCATGAATTCTTATTACAAGGACAGACACTTTGAAGAATGGCATGGTTTCTTATTGCAAGGACAGACACTTTGAAGAATGGCATGAATTCTTATTGCAAGGACAGACACTTTGAAGAATGGCATGGTTTCTTATTGTTTCTACAGACACTTTGAAGAATGGCATGGTTTCTTATTGCAAGGACAGACACTTTGAAGAATGGCATGGTTTCTTATTGCAAGGACAGACACTTTGAAGAATGGCATGGTTTCTTATTGCAAGGACAGACACTTTGAAGAATGGTGAGACAGGGTAGCCGAGCAGTGACGTCCCCAGACCAGACACAGAAGCTGACAGAGAACACACAGGCAGGTGCAGCGCCATTTTTATTAAACACAAAAATAAACAAAAAGGCAGTACAAAGAACACTGCTCACACAGACAAAATAAATAGTCAAACAAAAACAGGTCACAAACACAAAAACTGACACCAACTAAACAAGCATGGTGCAGTTGCTTCCAGCACGCGTAGCAATTGTTTCTTTCTTTCTTATTTACTTTGTTTCGGTTTTGTTTTTCTGTCTTTACCTCACACACACGTTCCTCCTCTCGAACACCCCACCTTGAACACAGAAGCTGCGGGGTTTTTATACATGTGACCATCTCACAATAATTACAAACACTCAAACAATAAACGGCACCAACCACATTCTCACAAGCTGTCTGGCAGAGGACGCTCTCCTAGCATCGCCTCTGCCAGGCATTCAAACCGAACAATAACAACTAAACACAGCATACATTCAAATCATACAAAACAATACATTCAATCACCATTCTTAAACCCCAAACAATGCATTTCCTTTTTTTACAATAATACAGTACACCACAATACAATACAATACATTCAATCACCATTCTTAAACCCCAAACAATGCATTTCCTTTGTTTTTACAATAATACAGTACACCACAATACAATACAATACATTCACCCGTGCTGAATAAACACTGTTTATTTACATGCAGGGCTTGGCTCTGCCCCCTCTAATTATGTGTAGGGCTCTCTTCTGCCCTGCCACACATGGCATGGTTTCTTACTGTTGGTCTTATCAGCTGTTACTCTATGCTTTGAAATACATAATTGCCTTTTCTCAAGCTCCATTAAAATTAAGGAGAACAAGAAAAAAAAGTTATCTAATTTACCAGAGAGGAAAAAGGGTGTGGATTTAAATGGAAAACAGCTGCTGTTGAGCAATATTAATGATAATTCCAATCACTCCCAATCCTGGCAGGAGTTCTCCTGGCCCCATACCCTTATGATATGACCATACTGGAGTGAATACAGGAGAGGTGCCTGTGCAACAAGGCTATTTCTCAGGGTCAGGCAGCAGCTTCAGCAGGACGTGCATGGCACAGTCTCTCGCTAGGACAAGCCAAAGAATTCTTTCTGATGACTCCACTTAAAAGCAACACAGGGAATTCTATGCAAGTGGTTTGTTTTCTTTTCCATCTTGCCTTAAAAAGAACAACTTTGTGAAATAGCTGATAAAGAAAACATAAGCTTTATCAAGCATGCCACGATATTAATGCCTCAGAAAAATTGTCATTTATTTCTATGGTTTAGAAATACTTCATGGGATGATTGTGTAAGTTCAAGGCACATCCAAGTCTATGTATGCTTAGACTCCCTGTATTGTTGTAAATGCAGTGAAATGGATCGAAGCACATTTTCCACTTATCTAAAGCAAGTCTGCACAGCTGTTTACATTATAGGAATAGGGCTTTTACAAAATAATGTCAATCAGCTGCTATCACCAGATATCGAAATATTATTATTATTATTATTATTATTATTATTATTATTATTATTATTATTATTATTATTATTATTAATAATAATAATAATAATAATAATAATAATAATAATAATAATAATGTGTCTTAATTCTCGCAGGATGCAGCACTTCAAAGGTTACAGTGTTTGTATTCATTGTAGATTCAATGGCTGGTGTGATCATTTTTATCATCGTAACAATTTTTCTTTTTTTTTTTTTTTAAGTCAATCATTAATAGCCCATAACGCATTGAGAAAGCATTGTCTCTTTCATAGTTCTAACTTAATTTTTTATTATGATGTATACCCTCCATTACTGTTCCACTTTATAGAAATGAAGATACAGTCAGCACACTCCACTAGAGCTTCATTCTTGAGCTTACACCCAGAACCCACTGTGGCCAGAACAGAACTGCTAAAACATTCTCAAAACTTTCAAAGCTTCGAGTAAACTTAATGTCAGTATGAAACCCTAATTGGGAAAGCTTCACTCATTTTGCACAAAAACCCTACATGTATAGCAACACACACCTGTTTCTGGGTGGTTTCTTTCTTTGTATTCTTTTTGTATTGCTATTATTATTTTTTTTAATCAAGTCTGCCAAATCCTATAGATGGCAAGCCCATCTCACACAGCTGTTCTCTCCAGGGCCTTGTGTACAGCATGTTTTTAACAATAGCATTTATAACAATAGGAATGTGTCCTCGGGTAAAAGCAAGCAATACAGTAAAGCAGGGACTCAGCAAATTATTGCACCTGCAATTGTACAATACCCCCATGTCACAGGGCAAGGACACATACACTGGAAACAAAATAGAAATGTGAACCAGCTATACTCCATATGATGCAGCACTGAACATTCCCAATTCCAGGCAACCACTTGACAGCTTGTTGAGTAGTTTTGGATGCCTGGCTCACCACTGCAACCCCCGAACTAACTCGGGAGAGAAGAGCACTCGCACTCACGTCCACCGAAATGAATGCCGTCAGCCGTCCGCTTTTTTTCACTGCCGTGCAGCCATATCCAGAACTTAGAGCGTCGGAGGACAACGCAGTACAGGCCGGCCTGCAGGCGACCGGCTAGCCACAGGGGTCGCTGGTGTGCGGTGAGCCAAGGACTCCCCAGCCGACCTAACCCCTACCCCACCCGGGCAGTGCTTGGCCAATTGTGCGCCGCCTCCTGGGAACTCCCATCCACGGTCGGCAGTGGCATAGCTTGGATTCGAACTGGCGATCTCCAGGCTGTAGGGCGCCTCCTGCACTCCAGTGGAGTGCCTTTACTGGATGCTCCACTCGGGAGCCCTTGGATGCCTTGCTGTATGTTACTGTATTGTATTAGCACTTCCACAATATTCCTGTTGCCAGGTGGTATACCGTCTGAAACTAAATCCACAAGAGATCACACGTCAGCATAAAAAATAACACATGCCAATCCAGTAACATCTAAAACACCCTAGTGCACTTAGAACACTGTTTGTAAGGGACAGTCCGTGGACTGCTGTAATGTTACATCAGAGCATATGACATGGTTTATTTAGATTTCCAGAAAGCTTTTGACAAAGTCCTGCATAAAAGATTAATCCTCAAACTGAACACAGTAGGGATTCAAGGAAATGCATGCACATGGATTAGGGAGTGGTTAACATGTAGAAAACAGAAAGTACCGATTAGAGGAGAAACCTCAAAATGGAGCGAGGTAACCAGTGGAGTACCACAGGGATCAGTATTAGGTCCTCTGCTATTCTTAATCTACATTAATGACCTAGATTCTGGTATAGTAAGCAAACTTGTTAAATTTGCAGACGACACAAAAATAGGCGGAGTGGCAAACACCGTTGCAACACCAAAGGTCATTCAAAATGATCTAGACAGCATTCAGAACTGGGCAGACACATGGTAAATGACATTTAATAGAGAAAAGTGTAAGGTACTGCACGCAGGCAATAAAAATGTGTATTATAAATATCATATGGGAGATACTGAAATTGAAGAAGGAATCTATGAAAAAGACCTAGGAGTTTATGTTGACTCAGAAATGTCTTCATCTAGACAATGTGGGGAAGCTATAAAAAAGACCAACAAGATGCTCGGATATATTGGGAAAAGTGTTGAATTTAAATCAAGGGAAGTAATGTTAAAACTTTACAATGCATTAGTAAGACCTCATCTAGAATATTGTGTTCAGTTCTGGTCACCTCGCTACAAAAAGGATATTGCTGCTCTAGAAAGGGCAAAGCAGAGCGACCAGAATTATCCCGGGTTTAAAAGGCATGTCGTATGCAGACAGGCTAAAATAATTTAATCTATTCAGTCTTGAACAAAGAAGACTACGCAGTTATCTGATTCAAGCATTCAAAATCCTAAAAGGTATTGACAATGTCGACCCAGGGAACTTTTTTGACCTGAAAAAATAAACAAGGGGTCACAAATGGAGATTAGATAAAGGGGCATTCAGAACAGAAAATAGGAGGCACTTTTTTACAGAGAATTGTGAGGGCCTGGAACCAACTCTCCAGTAATGTTGTTGAAGCTGACACCCTGGGATCCTTCAAGAAGCTGCTTGATGAGATTCTGGGATCAAGAAGCTACTAACAACCAAACGAGCAAGATGGGCCGAATGGCCTCCTCTCGTTTGTAAACTTTCTTATGTTCTTCTTATGTTCTTATGAATGTCATTACCCATAACAGATGAATAACCATGTCTTACAAGCAAAGTAGAACTGACCCTTCTGAAATAGTAAGCCTGGCACCTGCAGTGGCAATATAAAGAAACCACTGGCATGCTGAAGGGGACAACACAACAATGCATTTACTGTTCGTCGCGACCTCGCTTTGCTGTTAGTTACATAAGCAATGATAGGATTCTTGAGAGCAACATGTTTGGAATAAAGTAAAAGAAGGGAGGCTGAGCTCTGAGCTGCACGTGAATGATCAACAACCTGTCCTCTACTATCATAGTATGCTACTTCTGTTTTTGTTCTAAACATGATCAGGCACTGCCGGTAATTTTCAGACATGCTGAAAAACGTAAGCATAAAACATCTTAAACATCTTGTTAAGATCAATTTCATGGTACAGTAACAGCAAAAACATGTGTTCTTACTATTATGAGTCTACGCCAATGAGCTTGTAAATACTGAACAATGATGTATAACAATATTGTGTTTATCTTCTCATACATAATGTATAATAAACTGATAAAGAAGACATGGACAAATCCACTTTTTCTCAAGACCTTACCTGAAATAATCCTCTATGTAAAGTTGACACAAGGCATAATGTCTACAGTACTAGCCAGCAGGATTACTGCACCAGATAACTCTACCTTCATGTGGTAATACATCAACTACGCATCTTCCGATGTTGGATTCTTAAAACAGTTTTTAACTTCACAGAAAGACATAGGATAACTAATTGAAACGTTTCACTCTCTCACAGTGAAAAACAAATAGAAATGGCCATGCTGTAGATATACACAGTAGTATAATGGAGAGTGGTCTGCAGTGTGAGTGGAGTCATCTCTCCAAAGACCTGCACACATGTCTGCAGTGTGAGTGGAGTCATCTCCCCAAAGACCTGCTGTGGCAAGGATGACTGGTGCAGTGCAAAAAGAGTATAATGTCCAGGCTGCCGTTTCCCAATAACAACAATATTTATTACAATCCAACAGAAAGTTCAAAAAGTAATCCAAAAATGAAATAATAATAAGCCCCGCTACCAATCGATGGTATTAGGGCAAAATAACAAAAAGGTTCAAAGCCCAAAAAGTAAACAAAAAGACACGCCGATAGCCACAATCCTCCGTGCACGAAAACTGTGCTCTTTTCCTTCGGGGATTGTGGTGCGTGCGCTGTTCGGTGTTGTGCTGTGTGGTGAGGGGCGTGCTCTGGGGTGAATGCTGGCTCTCCAGCTACAGCCTCCCGTCCTCCTGCTCCTCTAGTAAAACACAAACAGACACGTAACACAAAGGTAAACAAAACACTAGCTCCGACTGGTCGTTCTCACTTTCTCAGCGCAAGGGGAGGTTTTGACGTAGCTGCTTCCCCTTTGTACCCAGCAAACTCCTCCCTGCAGTCAACGCGTCGCCATGGTTTCTCCAATAGAGGGCTGCCCCGCAGCTGACTGCAACGGAATCGTCCTGAGTACTTGCAGCTACGCCCTCCTAATATGGTCACCTTCCGGTTTCCACCTACCACCGAGGCGGTAGATCTAGGAGGCAGCTTACCTTCCCCCTTACGCAGCGCCCTTTCTAATCGGGAAGGAGATTTACAGCATCGATCCTTTCTCTCTTTATCACACCTGCACACATGTCTGCAGTGTGAGTGGAGTCATCTCTCCAAAGACCGGCACACATGTCTGCTGTGTGAGTGGAGTCATCTCCCCAAAGACCTGCACACATGTCTGCAGTGTGAGTGGAGTCATCTCTCCAAAGACCTGCACACATGTCTGCAGTGTGAGTGGAGTCATCTATCCAAAGACCTGCACACATGTCTGCAGTGTGAGTGGAGTCATCTCTCCAAAGACCTGCACACATGTCTGCTGTGTGAGTGGAGTCATCTCTCCAAAGACCTGCACACATGTCTGCTGTGTGAGTGGAGTCATCTCTCCAAAGACCTGCACACATGTCTGCAGTGTGAGTGGAGTCATCTATCCAAAGACCTGCACACATGTCTGCAGTGTGAGTGGAGTCATCTCTCCAAAGACCTGCACACATGTCTGCTGTGTGAGTGGAGTCATCTCTCCAAAGACCTGCACACATGTCTGCTGTGTGAGTGGAGTCATCTCCCCAAAGACCTGCACACATGTCTGCAGTGTGAGTGGAGTCATCTCTCCAAAGACCTGCACACATGTCTGCTGTGTGAGTGGAGTCATCTCTCCAAAGACCTGCACACATGTCTACAGTGTGAGTGGAGTCATTTCCCCAAAGAGCCATTCAGCCATTAATATGTAGTCTCTGAAGCAATACTAAAAGAAACTTCGCTTTCGACAACTTTCCTGAAGTATAACTTCAGGAGTACAATGCTGAATGGGTGAATTGTGTCAGGAGTGGTCATTTGCAGATGTGTGAATGATATAAAACACTAAACGAAAACTACATTGAAACCAAATTGTGTAATTATGTATGCTATACTTTTGCAGCAAGGTGTAGTATTTCTAATCCACATCACATACTTACATTCTGTTTAACAAGGTAAGTGACACTCTGTTTAACAAGGTTTGTGCTGCACTGAATCCTTTGTACTTCTATCAAAGACAGTACCCAAGCAAACTAAAGCAGGATTAGAAAGGGGTGGGAGTGGGCTTTAAAGTTTCCAGTCACCACTAATTCCAATTAATCCAAGTCAGAGACTTTTGACATGCTAAAGACTGGTGAACTGGTAAACCACGTTTAGAAATAGTCACCCCACACAAACGCAATGCAAAATGATCCAGACAACCTCCCCCACACTCCCACTCCCACTCCCACTCACCCCCCTCCCTCTCCCACTTGTGGTCCTAATCTTTGCTTAGACTATATAATCCGACACTGATCTTGCAAATCCTGTTAAACTCAGTCAAAGAACTGCGGACTGCTAAGAAAAGTAATATTTCCTGTTCCAGAAGGCTCGAATGACAAATTACAGAAGTATAAATGAATGATTTGTGCACTTCAGAATTAATAATGAAAAAGGCTGCATCAGAATGCAACCAATAAAGTTACAGTACACAGCCATACATGTCAATGAAGTTACAGTACACAGCCACACGTGTCATCACAGAGATTTCAGATGTCGCGTCACATATTTGTATGAACTGACGGCCTGTAACTGCACATGAGCCCGTTCTCTGCTGCAGTACTCCGGTCCTCACACATCAACCCTTTAGCCCTTGCTCAGTGGCAGTAATTGAGCTCAAACGCAAGGTGGACAGGGGAGCAAATGCTCTCCACGTACATTATCATTTAAAGCAACAACAATAAAAATACAGCTTAAAACTAATTTATAGTTTTATATAAACTGTACTTTTTGAATAAAGATTGTTTTGAGCTCAAGTGCTGAGCATTTTAGAAATATTGTATTTATTTATTTAAAAAATAAAACAGTGTTATCAACAGTAAATACCTTTAAAATGCCACAAACACAAATATAAACTACAAAAATAAATCTGATTTTGTATTGGGAATAGAAGACAGTGTTCACATTGCCTTGTTACTGTAAGAGTATGTAAAGGAGGCACTGTGGTGCTCTACCTTCCTATCTTTATCATCTGAAAGTGGATGTTTGCTGACAGAGTAGATGTGCTTTTGCAAATGGGTGATTCATTACACTGTTACACAGGTAACAGCTGCTCTGTCTTTATTCGGTGCATGTCCCTTCAAGTATGTCATTACACTGTGATCTAATTGAAATTACGAGCTATAGAACTAAAAAACATCATTAACATAGATTCAAATATTAAATAAACTAAACAATTAGTTACAATGCCATCACGTGCCTATACTGTAAATGCCTCCCACTATTTGCTTTCAAACACATTGCCATGAAAAAGACATACAGTTTACTCTACTGCATACAGTATATGTTGTGTGTATGTGTGTTTAAAATGGAAAATGATTCTGATTCATCATTTGACTGAAGGGGCATGCACTGTAAAAAGACAGAGCAGCTGTTACCTGTATGTATTCTTCCACAGTGTAACTCGTCTATGTAAATGAGGCTTCTAGGGAGCTAAATATAAGGATGTACGTATAACGTACTGTGATAAAGCTTCAGTTTATGTTATTTACAGTATAAACACCACATTACATGCATTAGCAGCTTTAACTGCACTAATGTTTTAAAGACTTCCATTAATCACTTGAATGAAGGGCCCAATAAAACATTACAGGAAACTGCACTGAGTTGCTTCAGATTTTTATCAGTAGTGCCTGCTCTCCAGAATCTACCCGAGGTCACTGGGTTTGGCAGAAATTCTAGATCAGAACAATGAATTGTGTTTTACCTGTATGCAGGAAAGAAAACACTTAACAATATTCTGTTAAATCATTTGGTATATATTTAGAAAAAATGTTGCACTGTATCAAAAGTTAACCTGAACTCACGTGTTTTAGACTAATTAAACCTGCTGCCACTTCAGCACAACAGGAAGCTGAAGGGCACAGTAATTATCTCTGTGTTTTTTAAACAGACAAGTATTTGAAGGAAGGGTGGGCGTGCTGATATGAATATAATATTTTTTTAAAGGCCAACTACATTACCATCACCATGTACAAATGAGAGTGTTCATGAAAACAACTCGATATTTACTGAAGGAACAGCAACTGTGTGAAAGCGAGAGTGCTCATAAAAACAACTTGATATTTACTGAAGGTACAGCAAATACATTTACAGTATACTAAATGGGTTTGAGGGGCTTTATCTGCGGTCTTCATTCAAGTGTCACTGGCTCAGAGATGGAATACCGTACTGGAATTTTTATTTATAAAATAACATTCCAGTTTCAGCACACCACAGCCAATAACCTGCTCGGCCCTTTCGTTCAGTGTACTGAACAACATGCGAGTATGCACGTTCAGAATACTCAACGCTCATATTTGGATGTTTTTGTGGTCTCACATAAATCAAATAACACGTTTCACAGCCCAATTTCATTTTCTCTCAACAAACCTGGCCCCAGGACCGAGGAGGATATGTTTCTATTTAAATTTAAAAAATCATTCAGGTAATCTCTTTCTACCCTGTTAAACTACTGACTAGCAGCGTTGTATACAGCTCTGCCCTTCCACCCTGTTAAACTACTGACTAGCAGCGTTGTATACAGCTCTGCCCTTCCACCCTGTTAAACTACTGACTAGCAGCGTTGTATACAGCTCTGTTTGATTCAAGTGCATTTACCAACACACCTTGCAGTTTTTAAGCTGATTTCAATGCCTAATACAGTATGTTGGGTCAACCTACAGTATTTCATTGAAATGTCACTGTATTCTCAAAATGAAAAGAACTTCAAATAGAAAACTCACATCATCGCAGAGGTACATGTTCAATCACTGAGCTAGTGCTTGAATCACCTCCTGGGAGGGGGTGGGGGCGGTGCATGTTCAATCACTGAGCTATTGTTTGCATCACCTCCTGGGGGGTGCATGTTCAATCACTAAACTAGTGTTTGCATCACCTCCTGGGAGGGAGGGGGGTGCATGTTCAATCACTGAGCTATTGTTTGCATCACCTCCTGGGGGGTGCATGTTCAATCACTAAACTAGTGTTTGCATCACCTCCTGGGAGGGAGGGGGGTGCATGTTCAATCACTGAGCTAGTGTTTGTATCTCCCCCTGGGGGGTGCATGTTCAATCACTAAACTAGTGTTTGTATCTCCTCCTGGGAGGGGGGAGGGTGCATGTTCAATCACTGAGCTAGTGTTTGCATCACCTCTTCATATCTGCTCTGTCCAGGGCGGAAACGTTTCTGATTGTTGACCATGTGGATTGTAACACTTTGCACCCTACGTTGTCAGTATGGTGTACTTTTGTCTTGTAATGGGTGTTCTTAACCCTATATGAAATGGCTCTGTTCAGACTGAATGCTTTGGTTGGCTTCTGTTTCTAGTGTTTGCATTTCTGTTTCTGTGCACATGCCTTCACATTGAAGAAGTGTGCTTTACATTACATATTAAAACTAGCTGCTCCTATTTGCAGTGCAGAGCCAACTTAAATACATCACAGCTGGAGCAGAAGGCTTCAAAGAGCCAACTGCACAACACATCTGTACAACCATTACCATTCATCATTCATCCGGTTTGCATTGCATACAGGGGCTGCTGGGATAGCTGGGAATCCAATCACAAACTGCACTGCTCAGTAACATATTAAACAGGGAATACTAGATTTACAGTAAAAACGCCTTTAATGGTTTATTATGCTTCAATCAACGATTAATTTTACCCTACAAATGATTTACATTTTAAACATGTCAATAGCCTACTTTTGCATAACAGCTCACATTTAAAATGTGATAACTCATTTTGAAATGTTCTAGTAAAATACTCAGTTAATGCACAATGTAAAATATGTAGATTATGATTAAGTATAAAGAGATTACGTACTTAGTTGATTTGATCACTTAGGCTGGATATATTCACTTATGTTAATAAGTTTGAATGGATAAGTCCAACTGTCTTTGTCTCATGTTCAATTTCTCGTCCCCTCATGTTGCTCCTCACTTAATCATTTTGTGAAATGTAACTGATGGATTTTTAAATAACAGGAGTTCAAAATCCTGTTTTTCTTGCAATATCACGTTATGTTAAAGTAATTGCAGAATGGAATCTGTGCATCCCACATCCAGGTTTGATACATACAATACAGTGAGGGTGAGCTCACACGAGTTCCATAGTGTACCCATTACAGTATGTGCTCCTGTACTTTAAAGAGAAGTCATTGAGACATGCATTTAAAATATACAGTTAGGGTGAGCTCACGCAAGTTCCTTCTTAGAAAGCCTTTTTACTCCAATCTATGAAGCTACTGATTACTGTACATGTGTATACTGTATAAAACACTGAATAAAAGCAAACTTACTCTGCATGACCAAGTGTTTGACCAATTGTATCTGGCTAACCTTATTCTTACTAGAGTTATTGATGGCAATTTAACTGTGGTCTTGACAGCTTTTATAAGCAACCATTCTTTAGTTTGAGACATTTCTGGTTTTATTGATTGAACTTGTCACCAATATACAGATGCTAATCTAGATCCTTGAAAGCCTGGATGGGATCAAACCGCTATGAACAGAACTCTTATTTCTATTCCTGATGCCTCCAATGAAATCCATGCATGTGTTAATTAATGAAGTCTTTCAGTGTTTACAGAGTGGTAGTGCAGCAGGAGCAAACTAAACTGAAACAGGTACTGTACATGTAGGCTTTTCAATGAATGCAATCAGACAACAGTATTTCTAGAGCTCTCTGCTCTCAAAACAGGCCACGCTTCTTTTCTATGAGATCCAGAAGCTAAAGCCAGATTACCAATGTATATGCTATAATCTAAATAAAAAAAACTCCTTTGTTTACTGTTGGTAAATGAAGTTTTTTCTGTCCAAATCCAGTTTGGGGCAGTGAATTTACACCCAGACTACTCCACAAGGAGTAGAGTCATTATCAGAACCAATCACTCCTCTGGAACCCTGGATTTCTATGAGCAGAGACCACAGGTGAGATATGGGTATAAACATATAAATGTCAAGATAGAACATTTAACAGGGAACTTGAGACTTCAAACAAAGCAGCATGTCACGTTGCTCATTTTAGACAACCTAGTGCACTTCCTTTCAAAATCATGAAAAACAGACACAGCAAAGACAACACTTTAAAACGTTGTCCCCTTTTTATTTGCACTTGTTTACTCCACCTCAGCCGTTTCCGTGAATACTACAGTGCTGAGTGGCATAAAAGAAAAAGTGAAAAGTTTTCATTGCATGAACCTGCAGCCATTAACATAATGGTTAGAAATGTGTCCTTTTCTGAGCACTAACAGTAACTTTAATGTATTGTCTCTGTTACATCTGTGACTACTGACCTCTTCTGAGGCATAACATTATGTCATTAGGAGAGAATTGGTACAGGGATACAAAAGTGTCCAATTGCAGCAGTATAACAGTCTGGGACATGCTGAGCTGCCCTTTGCTCGATTGAGGGTATCTGGTGAAGGGTATCTAGTCATTGTATTTATCTTGCTCTTATTGTATTATTACCTGTACTGTAACACTTGAAATGTATTTGCTTACGATTGTAAGTCGCCCTGGATAAGGGCGACTGCTAACAAATAAATAAAAATAAATAAAATGCTGAGCTGCCCTTTGCTCGATTGAGGGTATCTGGTGAAGTGGTGCATGCTGAGCTGCCCTTTGCTCGATTGAGGGTATCTGGTGAAGTGGTGCATGCTGAGCTGCCCTTTGCTCGATTGAGGGTATCTGGTGAAGTGGTGCATGCTGAGCTGCCCTTTGCTCGATTGAGGGTATCTGGTGAAGTGGTGCATGCTGAGCTGCCCTTTGCTCGATTGAGGGTATCTGGTGAAGTGGTGCATGCTGCGCTGCCCTTTCCTCGATCGAGGGTATCTGGTGAAGTGGTGCATGCTGAGCCGCCCTTTGCTCGATTTATCTTTGTAAAAGGGGAAGGTCCCTTTTGTGATTTAAAATTAATGCAATGTTTTTTTTTCCATCATTCTTCCTGTTTAAACAAATGAAACCAAAGCCCTCACTTGCTCATTACTCTCCTAATGCAGTATTGCTGTTTTTTTGTGCCTGAAGGGCAGCTGCTTCTGTCTTGTGCAGACTCAGAGAGGATGCATGTGCTGTATGAACTCAAGTGAAAGATGCTGTGCACACACAGAGGAACTTGCAGCTCCAATGAACCAGCACTAGCAGCTCAGAAAGCGTGCTGGATAGCAGACCTGTTGAGATAGAGCAAACAGATCAACTACACAACTTTTTTAACAGAGCAATTCTTTTTTCAGAGTTTATTATTGACCATTTCTTTGATGGGACTGTAAAAATTAAATAATAATAATATCTTTATTTGTATATAGTGCCTTTTATAGTGGATCACCATCACAAAGTGCTTTACAGAGGAAGGCTGTGAACTGTGCATTATATGCAGAGTCACTCACAATAGGACACTGATTTAAGATCTCATCCTCAGGTCAGAGCACAAGGAGGTTAAGTGACTTGCTCAGGCTCACACAGTGAGTCAGTCAGTGGCAGAGGTGGGATTTGAACCAGTGACCTTGTGGTTACAAGCCCTGGACTTTAATCACTGGACCACACAGCCTCCTATAATAAAAAAAAGGTTCCTACATAAAAGTCTCTTTACTGTAAAGCTTTATTATCTACCTATCCGGTTTTAGTGGGATGTTGTTCACAAAATCCCCTGGCTAAAGATTGCTCAGATGCCTCAATGTGGTTAGATGCACTGTCACAATTACTTATGACTCTATCAAAAAATGAATTGGAAAGGTGAATTAAACCTTAAAGTGACCCTTGACCAGACTAAACACAGGAAACATTCAGTGTTAGTGAAGCTTCCATCCATACAGTGCATCCCCTGAATAAGTCTTCTGTAAACATTACTAGTAGGTAATCTGATCTGTCGCTACAATTAGCCAAAGCTTTGCTGCTCCAATTACAAATACTTTAAAACGCAACTGCTATTGTATCAGATTTATTGCAATGTCATACAAGCAGAGCACCAGTTCAGGCACTCTGAATGGGAATGTGTAGATTTGTACACTTCAGACACTGTGGATGGGAATGTGTTGAATTGTCACTGAAAAACTGTGTGTCGATCATGCTAGCAAATATACTGTGTAGAGCTGTGACCTTTCAAATGGCATAATAAAGAATAAGGTGCATTAATATGTGTAATTCAATTACATAATGATTGCGCAACAAGTTGTTCCCGCACTTTCATGATAACTACTGTGTAATGACATGGAAATGTCAGTGTGACACAGGACATATCCATGCCATTACACATCCACTGGAAGTTACCATGCAAGAGCATGAATCACTGAATACTGAAGTTAGGGATTTATGACCATGGCGTTACACCGGTTATGTATTCCTGGTAGTCTGAACAGATGCCAATGTTTTTGTATTTTTGCAGATTTTTTACTGCATTAGACTGATTTGACTTTCAAAGTCTTTCTGCACACGTATTATTTGGTCTGCGTGTCCCATTATTTATCCACATTAGTGTGACGAAGCCCATGTGCACAGGTCCTAAATCAATGCTCAGCACTGCAAACCTGTTTAAGTGTTTTCATCACTCTGGCAGTCAATATGTATAAAACACAGGGTCGATTGATTGCCCTCAATGTATAAAACACAGGGTCGATTGATTGCCCTCAATGTATAAAACACAGGGTCGATTGATTGCCCTCAATGTATAAAACACAGGGTCGATTGATTGCCCTCAATGTATAAAACACAGGGTCGATTGATTGCCCTCAATGTATAAAACACAGGGTCGATTGATTGCCCTCAATGTATAAAACACAGGGTCGATTGATTGCCCTCAATGTATAAAACACAGGGTCAATTGATTGCCCTCAATGTATAAAACACAGGGTTGATTGATTGCCCCTGTTTTAAAAGTAAGACAAGCACTGGATGCAATGCAATCGAGTTTTGCCAGTGAACCTCTGATGTAATTTTTGTAGCACACAGCTGTGCAAAAAACACTGTTAACAAAAACCAAAGTTTGCAATGCCTGTGTTCTCAGACATATGCACGTCTACTTTCAGGTCTAGAAAACAATTCAAGCACTCTTTTTTTTCTTTTATTTACATTGTTTCTAGTGATGGACTGATAATGTGTAAAGATCCCTGCATATATAAATCAGCTTGATCTTTCTTTTTTTAAGGCAGAAGCAGCATCATGTAACAGCATTTAGCAAAACCTAAATCAAATATAAAGTATTACACGCTTATATCAATTCTGAGCCTTCAGACATCCTGACTGAACTGCCTTGGAAGTGTTGCATAATCACAGAATTTTTAAGGCAACAATTTTCAGCCACAACAAATGCCATGGGTGTAGTGAATGCAGATTTGGTGGAAAGATCATGAATGGGACACTAGCGTGCATTCCCGCTAATGGAGGAATACTTTGAAATCGTGTAGAATAACAAATCTGGGCTTTCAAATGTAGGTTTCCCTAGAAGGAAGAAAAACATCTATCAACCATGTAAAGACTTACATATTTCTGTGAAAACCTGCTAAACAGTTCACTACTGAAAAACTGTACAGTAGTATTTCAAATATATAAAAATACTTATTTGAAAAGTACTGTATCAGGACAGAGTCCAGTGTGTAACTATGTATCAGGACAGAGTCCAGTGTGTAACTATGTATCAGGACAGAGTCCAGTGTGTAACTATGTATCAGGACAGAGTACAGTGTGTAACTATGTATCAGGACAGAGTCCAGTGTGTAATTATGTATCAGGTCAGAGTCCAGTGTGTAACTATGTATCAGGTCAGAGTCCAGTGTGTAACTATGTAGCAGGGCAGAGTCCAGTGTGTAACTATGTAGCAGAGCAGAGTCCAGTGTGTAACTATGTATCAGAACAGAGTCCAGTGTGTAACTATGTATCAGGACAGAGTCCAGTGTGTAACTATGTAGCAGGGCAGAGTCCAGTGTGTAACTATGTAGCAGGGCAGAGTCCAGTGTGTAACTATGTATCAGGACAGAGTCCAGTGTGTAACTATGTAGCAGGGCAGAGTCCAGTGTGTAACTATGTAGCAGGGCAGAGTCCAGTGTGTAACTATGTATCAGGACAGAGTCCAGTGTGTAACTATGTAGCAGGGCAGAGTCCAGTGTGTAACTATGTAGCAGGGCAGAGTCCAGTGTGTAACTATGTATCAGGGCAGAGTCCAGTGTGTAACTATGTAGCAGGGCAGAGTCCAGTGTGTAACTATGTATCAGGACAGAGTCCAGTGTGTAACTATGTATCAGGACAGAGTCCAGTATGTAACTATGTAGCAGGGCAGAGTCCAGTGTGTAACTGTGTATCAGGACAGTGTCCAGTGTGTAACTATGTATCAGGACAGAGTCCAGTGTGTAACTATGTAGCAGGGCAGAGTCCAGTGTGTAACTATGTAGCAGGGCAGAGTCCAGTGTGTAACTATGTATCAGGACAGAGCCCAGTGTGTAAATAATTTTTGGTTGGTGGTGGTGGCTGGCAGGGATGGGGTTAATTCTTGTCCCTGCCAAATACATGGGAGAATTTGGCTGTTCACACATTAGACCAGGGGTGCCAAATCCTGGTCCTGGAGGGTCGATGCCCTCCTGATTTTTGTTCAAACTGTACACTAAATTGATTAATTGGACCAATTAAGCTTCTAATAAGGGCTTGATTGGTCCAATTAAGTAATTTAGGGCACAGTTGCAACAAAAGCCAGGAGGGACATCGGCCCTCCAGGACCAGGATTGGGCACCCCTGCATTAGACAATTGGTGCTAATTAGGAACAGCCACATGATATAAAAAGGGAGCTAGAAGCTCCATTAGGGAGAGTTGTTAAGAGGGAGTCGTGAGCAAACGCTGTGTTATTTGTTTAATGGCTGAATGGATCAGTGAAGCCAAATGCCCAGCCTGACATTAGTATTGTTTTGTTTTGTGTTTGTGACTTGATTTGTTCACCCTATTTATTTTGCTCTGTGAGCAGTGTTTTTGGTTTTATTTTGGTTAATAAATGCACACCCCAGCACTTCAACCCATAGTGACTGTCTCTGAGTCTCTCTAACACTTTGCCATCCTGTCACAAGTACCAATATGAAACTCCTCATTTATTTTTTTTAAATTTCTGACATAGTACTGCACACTATTCCATCATAAATAGCAATAATGCTATTTACACATTTTATATATAATTAGAGGAGAATCCTGCATTATCAAATCACATCATTTAAATGGGTTAATCATATGAAAATCAAACGTAGGGCAGGGTTACATATATAAGACTTATTTTTGTATTAAAAGTATATGTTTTGGTCCTCTCTTTAAATTCCCTTTTGTTTAGCAGCATGCACAGCCCCTTGAGCCAGCTGAGTCAATACTTTACATCCCTGCCACTCTCCCAGCTGCAGCTTCTCAGGCCTGTGAGTACTTCCAAGCCTCTAGACTCTATCTCCATAGCAACATCTAACATGTTGAGAATGATCCTCTCCACGAACCTGCAGGAACATGATAAAGCTCAGCCTGTTACTAAGCAGTATGCAGCTTTTCCCTCACAGGCTTTGCCATGAATATTAGTATGACATTAAATCTATTAATTCAACACATAAAAACACATCAAGGAAGAAAAAAAAAGCTTCATAAAGTCGAATGAAACCTGCTGAATAATGTTACGTTAACATATTGAATTACACACCGCTTTGTAGTTTTACAGATACTAAAGGAAAAACTGACACAAATTGAAAAATGTGACATTTCGAAATCTAACATAAAAAACTGTACTAGTACAGTATAATAGCTTCCGGTAGACTTTTTCAATATCATTTTGTGGTTTCTTTGATTACATGGTGTTAAATAAAATATCTAAATTCTGTTCACATAGTTTTATTTTGTTTTTTGGTATTATGTCTCAATCCTACAATTCTAAGTGATGCAAATCTTTTGGCCATAGCTGTAATTTAAAACACCACACCAAGCAATATGAAGACATGGAAAAGTATTTTCTTTGTTACCAGGATACTTTTGAAAGCTTTATCTGAGAAGATTGGAACAACTGCTGAATTTAATGTGACGACCTTGCAAGTTGCTTTCAATTTCTTTTATTTGTTTCTAGAAGAGCTACTTGTACTTTTTTACAATCATATCTTGGTTATCAGCCCATCAGTTGAAACGCAGGGTTACCCGATTCTTTATCATCAGAGTCTGTCCTCTGTTGTATTAGGTTTCAAATCATACATAATCAGATACGGTACAGAAATAATTAGGCTATACACTGGAAATGCATATAAAGCTACAGTCATATGTCTGGCAAAAGACAAGCACTTAATTACTGCAACAAGACATAGAAACATTCATAAAACTGCCTTTTGAGGAAACGTTTACAATTTTTCCAAAGCCAGAGCCAAAAACTGCAAAAATGTTCTTCCTCTGGAAGATTAATCATCTCTTCTGACAGAAAGTGAGCTGCTGACTTTTGAATCCCCTCTGTTTATCAGGCCAAGATATATACCAGAAAAAAAAAACTATAGAAAAATTAATTATAAATCAATTACAAATCCTTCATATTTTAGGCAGATCACAAGGCTTAAGTCAAGTCTTGAAATGTGTTAGTCAACGACAGAGAATTTGCTCTGATTTGCAGTCAGCAGGCTGCACCTGCAGGAAAAGGGTTTTCTGATACAGTGCTGTACATTCTAGAATCCTGCAGTTGTTTCTGTCTACACCATGAAAGCAGAGTGTAAAACTCATCGCGTTCTCATCTCGCTCCAGTATCCAACCAGGCAGCTGCCAGTTCCATCTGCAGTCCATAATCCAATTTGCAACCAATTTGTCTTCAATACGTCCCCATATAAAGACCAGAAGAGGGGTAAACAGATCACATTGCTCCCTTGTGATACTTGGTTGGTACTTTATTTGTACAAAAGAATTCCACCAAATATAAAAAACAGAAATAATATAAAAATGTATCACACAACAGGTTTGAAATGGCCAGTTTCAAGATGATTCATAGAGACAAGGAAAGTAAAGCATTGCAAGTGATGCTGAAGTTGCACCCACTGTATATTCAATTGAACCTCCTATAGTGAGTTTATGCTCAATGCAGCCAAGTGACAATATATTAAGTGTGCTTCAAAGAAAGGCGGCTACATAGCACGCCTCTCCAAATACAATGGGAAACTCTATAGCACGCCTCTCCAAATACAATGGGAAACTCTATAGCACTCCTCTCCAAATACAATGGGAAACTCTATAGCACACCTCTCCAAATACAATGGGAAACTCTATAGCACGCCTCTCCAAATACAATGGGAAACTTTATACCACACCTCTCCAAATACAATGGGAAACTCTATAGCACGCCTCTCCAAATACAATGGGAAACTTTATACCACACCTCTCCAAATACAATGGGAAACTCTATAGCACACCTCTCCAAATACAATGGGAAACTCTATAGCACGCCTCTCCAAATACAATGGGAAACTTTATACCACACCTCTCCAAATACAATGGGAAACTCTATAGCACGCCTCTCCAAATACAATGGGAAACTCTATAGCACGCCTCTCCAAATACAATGGGAAACTCTATAGCACTCCTCTCCAAATACAATGGGAAACTCTATAGCACACCTCTCCAAATACAATGGGAAACTCTATAGCACGCCTCTCCAAATACAATGGGAAACTTTATACCACACCTCTCCAAATACAATGGGAAACTCTATAGCACGCCTCTCCAAATACAATGGGAAACTTTATACCACACCTCTCCAAATACAATGGGAAACTCTATAGCACGCCTCTCCAAATACAATGGGAAACTCTATAGCACGCCTCTCCAAATACAATGGGAAACTCTATAGCACACCTCTCCAAATACAATGGAAAACTCTATAGCACACCTCTCCAAATACAATGGGAAACTCTATAGCACGCCTCTCCAAATACAACAGCACGCCTCTCCAAATACAATGGGAAA
The DNA here is from genome assembly GCA_030684275.1 of Acipenser oxyrinchus oxyrinchus. NCBI lineage: Eukaryota > Metazoa > Chordata > Actinopteri > Acipenseriformes > Acipenseridae > Acipenser > Acipenser oxyrinchus. Next base: position 1,308,098 of record CM060252.1, on the reverse strand, counting down.
CTCTATAGCACGCCTCTCCAAATACAACGGGAAACTCTATAGCACACCTCTCCAAATACAATGGGAAACTCTATAGCACACCTCTCCAAATACAATGGGAAACTCTATAGCACACCTCTCCAAATACAATGGGAAACTCTATAGCACTCCTCTCCAAATACAATGGGAAACTATAGCATGGCTCTCCAAATACAATGGGAAACTCTACAGCACGCCTCTCCAAATACAATGGGAAACACTGTAGCACGCCTCTCCAAATACAATGGGAAACTATAGCATGGCTCTCCAAATACAATGGGAAACTATAGCATGGCTCTCCAAATACAATGGGAAACTCTATAGCACGCCTCTCCAAATACAATGGGAAACTCTATAGCACGCCTCTCCAAATACAATGGGAAACTCTGTAGCACGCCTCTCCAAATACAATGGGAAACTATAGCATGGCTCTCCAAATACAATGGGAAACTATAGCATGGCTCTCCAAATACAATGGGAAACTATAGCATGGCTCTCCAAATAAAATGGGAAACTCTATAGCACGCCTCTCCAAATACAATGGGAAACTCTGTAGCACGCCTCTCCAAATACAATGGGAAACTATAGCATGGCTCTCCAAATACAATGGGAAACTATAGCATGGCTCTCCAAATACAATGGGAAACTATAGCATGGCTCTCCAAATAAAATGGGAAACTCTATAGCACGCCTCTCCAAATACAATGGGAAACTCTATAGCACGCCTCTCCAAATACAATGGGAAACTCTGTAGCACGCCTCTCCAAATACAATGGGAAACTATAGCATGGCTCTCCAAATACAATGGGAAACTATAGCATGGCTCTCCAAATACAATGGGAAACTATAGCATGGCTCTCCAAATACAATGGGAAACTCTGTAGCACGCCTCTCCAAATACAATGGGAAACTCTGAAGTCAGAAGGGCTGCTAACTTGGCTTGTGTTTTTCAGGCACAATAAAAGCGGATCAAACTTGCATCAAAAACACAAGCCAAGTTAGTAAAAACAATTCGGGCAACCTTGACCCCCACTGCTTTTACAGTTTTTGCTTTGTGCTGGGCAAGGTTGCCCCAATGGTTTCTTGAAACTTGGCTTGTGTTTTTGATTTCTCCACTTTAAATGGCTGGGCACTTTTGATAACTTGGCATTTTGTTTCAGATACAAATAAACAGAGATGACAAGTAGAACCCGGATGAACATGATTATGTAGGTAAAACTGGGATGTTTCTGTAACATCATTCTAAGATCTTATAAAATTGTTGCCTACACCTTGTAAACATGGATGACGTAAAGTAATTGAAAATGTGCAGTGGTTGTAAAGTGGAATAAGTAGAAATGTGTTTGTTGTTACTGTTCAGTTGTGAAGTTCTGTATGTACAGTAGCACAAACACCAATAAGCAAAGGTGCCGAAGGGAATCCTGGAGGAATGTATAGCAAATGTGAAAACTCAAACCTGGTGAACACTGAACAAGCACAATACCTTGCTCTTTTATATCTTTTTTTAAGCAGTGTACTTTCTGATGGGCACACATTTCAAATATATTTTTGCTTGTACCGGTATATTATAAAGAATACAAAAATGTTATTAAAATTAAGTGATAAAGAGAAAAGACTATCAGTTTCTAAAAGTACACACAAATCTAAACAAAGTCACAAAACCTAAATATGCTGCCATATTGCAGCTGGAGAGCTTGGGGTTGGGAGAGAAAGCCTGTGTGAGCATTATTGTGGCTTGCAAAAAGGATATTTCTCTGTTTTAAAACAAACATTTTTATTGCTTTGTTTTTTCAAAAAATTTAAAATATGCCTCTCGTTTCCAGTGATGCTTTCCTTTTTGTTTGTTTCATTAAATATTTTTACTACATTTATGGAAAAGTGCTTTATTTTTGTAATAATGCACTTTTATCTTAGTTAGCATAAGTAATGTGATTTACCAAAAAAGTGAGGTGTATAATACACACGGTCGCATTGGGTAGTGTAGCACATGCGAGTAAGTAGCGGGGTTCCGAAAAATATAGCGTTGCACGTCCCCGCGTGTTGAGACAACTGTTTAATTACTGTGCCTGCCATTTTTCTTTTTCATTGTTAACATGCTGATAATTATTTACACGTACAACTTTAATAGTCCAGCAGCAAACCCCACAGCATGTTTGAGGCACCCAAACCGGCAGTATAACACCTGTTAGTTTAAAATGAAGTTCTGGCTCTCAGGATAAAGAATCTGGACGATGCCACCTCAGAAAACTTGTGCGAGCTGAGAAATCTGCAATGTAACACCCCGACTCCCTGCTCCAGCCTACGCACTTAAATAACATGTGCTCGTACTACTTCTTTAAAGGCAAAATATCACATATATTTACATATAGACAAGTGTTCCAAGCCCTGATTAGTTCACAGTTTGTGATCTGACGATGAAAGACATCACTTCTGGGAACAGTTTAATATGCATAATCGGTGATGTTCCAATGATATTATTGCACAACTTCATAAGTTCATAAAACTGAAAAATATATTATTATTTATTTCTTAGCAGACGTCCTTATCCAGGGCGACTTACAATTGTTACAAGATATCACATTATTTTTTACATACAATTACTCATTTATACAGTTGGGTTTTTAATGGAGCAATCAAGGTAAAGTACCTTGCTCAAGGGTACAGCAGCAGTGTCCCCCACTTGGGATTGAACCCACATCCCTCCCGTCAAGAGTCCAGAGCCCTAACCACTACTCCACAATGCTGCCTCTCTGCTTCACAATTATTATTTTATATGCTCTGTAATAATGCATTACATGTCATAGGTCTGTGAAGAAACATCATAAACAACTGATACTTATTAATTTGTGTGAAGACAAGCCAGCTATAACGCAAATCTACAAATGTCTGTCAGATGATAATTCAGAATCCTTTTTCAAACACAGAACATGTTGGCATTAATAAGATGTTCAAGGTGACTCAAAAAGACAGCAGGGAGACAAGGGCAGATCCAAAATAAAACAAATGTTTATTAAATAACACAAATATACAACAAAATAAACACTGGCTCGATAGTCAAAAACAGAAATAAACAAACACAAGACAGGTTCCTGGCTCGATGGCCAAAAACAGAAATAAACAAACACAAGACAGGTTCCTGGCTCGATGGCCAAAAACAGAAATAAACAAACACAAGACAGGTTCCTGGCTCGATGGCCAAAAACAGAAATAAACAAACACAAGACAGGTTCCTGGCTCGATGGCCAAAAACAGAAATAAACAAACACAAGACAGGTTCCTGGCTCGATGGCCAAAAACAGAAATAAACAAACACAAGACAGGTTCCTGGCTCGATGGTCAAAAACAGAAATAAACAAACACAAGACAGGTTCCTGGCTCGATGGTCAAAAACAGAAATAAACAAACACAAGACAGGTTCCTGGCTCGATGGCCAAAAACAGAAATAAACACAAGAGTGGTTCTTGTATTTCTTCGGATTTACAAACAGATTTATTTGACTCTCTCTCTTTTATATCTTCAAACAAAATAACTAATTAACATATTAATCTTAAATAACATATTAATCTTCATCGTCCTCATTGCTCTCAAGAAAGTCAAAAGCTTCTTTTGTCAATGGATTTGCACAGTTGTCTTCATCACCATGAAGTGTTGCCTCACATGAACAGGCTGCTGTACAAGGTTGATTATGCATGAAACAGGAACAATTTTCCAAGCACAAGTCAGAGTTGCAGTCACATACACATTCAGCAACTCTGGTGCAGCTGCTGATTGGCTCGTTAGCTTTGGCCTCAATTTACCATCCACTTTCTTCTCATAGCCAGAGTGTATTGGTGAAGGAACATCAAGTATGCCAATGTCTGCATGCTTCCAAATGAACACTTGATACAGACATCAAAGCAGGTGCAGCATAAAGCTGTCATAAATTGGTGGAAGCTTCTTAGCAGTATCCCCCTTCTCTGCTTTCTCACATCTGAGCTCATTCAACAACCCACACATGTGCTTTCCCCATACAGACAACTAACAAACAGTGTTCAGCTTTTTCACCATCACCTAACTTGGTGGTGTCTCCCAATGTTGCCATTGCCTGAAATGTGTCTGCCTCCTTCATCATGATCCTGAATGCCTTTTTTTCCCCATGTCCCAATAGGGCACTGGCAGTGTCACATCCTGTTATGCTATAGACAGGTAACAGGATATGGTGCTGTGCTCTGGTTACACTGCCATAGCTTGTGTGGATGGGGATGAACCTTGTGAGCTTTGCATAGTTTCCTTGCCTCCCTGTCATGAAGTAAATCTCTTTGGCCTTGATGGAGGGGGCGATGGTGTAGACGCAGCACTAAGACATGTGCGTCTGGGCTGCACAGAACAATGATATCTGCTCCAGCCTGCTGCTTTGATGGCATGCAGAATAATCTTTGTGTCTTCTCAACTGGAATCTAATTCTGTACATTGTGGCACCAGTTGGAGGTGATGGCCACAGCTATCTCCTCATGTCCACCACTGACACAACATGACTGGTTTGCAGTCAGATAGTGTGCACTATTCTCTGTCATGTAATCTGTGTAGAAAGTTGGTTTGACTGGCTCTCATTCACACTGAGGAACAGTTTCCAGTTAGGTGGTACTCTGACTTCCCCCTGCACTCGATAAACATTGCTGGATTGTCCTTCACTGTGTATCTCTCGACTCTGACTTGATGCTGTCCTCAATGTATCTGACAAATACAATATGCACCTGAGAAATGGTCTCAGTGCTGATGTTTTTGTGTTTTTGGTGGACTTCATGACAAGAGGCAGAAAGTTCTTAGCCATATCCTGGAATGTAACCCATAGACCTGTACTTGGAACAGGTAAGACCTGAATTACTTTTATAAGACTACCAAGTACTTCTAAAAACAAACTTTCCTCCTGCAAATTCTTCTTAGCTGCTGCAACATTTCTTGGGTTGATGTATGAAGAGTAACAGTTTTTCTTTCTGTGGTACCTTGCCTCCACTGCCACTAAGTCACCATTAGTGCCACGTTGACCGTTGTTTTGGGTGGCATACTTCTCCACAGATAAAACAATTACTTTTCCAGTCAAATGCAGATTTGCTGGTAACAGATCTAGTAAGGTATGCAATCTCATCTAATCTCATCAGTTTCTTGCTTCGTGCAATATGGATTTACACACATAAATTATACTAAACTTGTTATGTTTTGTTGTCTACATTTTCATTGATCTTTATTTGTATTTTTATTTTGGCTTGTGTTTTTTTTCATGTCTGTAATTTTTTGTTTAATTTTGTTAAAATAAATAAAAGTAATTATTCACAAAAAAAGTTATGTTAAACAAAAGTGAAATATTCAGAGATATTAAGATATTATTTATGTAATAATATTGATGAAGGGACATATCAGTTGCCTCTGTATTAAATTATATTTTAGTGATATAGTGTTGTCTTATTACTTGAATGCAACGAGGAAGTCTGTTCAGTCCAGGCATTTAGGGTTCTCCAGACACGCTCTAAAGCAAATTCAAAACCAGGTAATAGCACATTTTGAACAATAATGATTTCTGTACCGTCTGGAATTCTATCTTTTTTGTACACGTAAACAATATGAGCAGGATGATAAAAGATACTGTACATAGATTGCATGTGTCCTCATAAAAACTCTGCACCACAACTAATGAAGAGGTGGATATCTTTATCGCAGAACACTATCTTAATCTTTTTGTTGCTCTGTGAAAGTTAGGGGCGTTGGAACAGGGAGAGACAGAGGGCAGGGGAGGGGGGTTTCCCTCCCAAGGCTTTCTTGCACATGGGACTGTCCCAACTCCATCATCCCCCACCAAGTCGTATTACCTGCTCAAGCACAAGCAACAGCAGTGATGAATGCATGCAGGTATTTGGAGGTAGTGTTGGGTAATTTAGCAGACTGTGTCCCACTGTAGCTCAACTCTTCTCGATTGTAATACTGAACTTGCTACAGGTTAATAACTTGAATAGCTAGGTTAGGATTTAATAGTGTCGTGTGTGTGTGTGTGGCAAACAGGAATTCTGAAGGTTCTCTTCACAATGTCACTGTATAGGCCATTTTCCCACATGATTTCACTCAATTTGCACCTGAAAAAGATACATCGTTGTCTTGAAAGCATGTTTAAGTTGACCCAATAAAAATGTAACACAATTTAATTTTTAAAAAAGCCAGGAATCCGATCGAGACAACATACACCTGATTTCAAAGAGCAGAATTAGCCACATTCCTGACACTTCACCAGAACTCCCCGCAGTCATGTATAATCTCATCATCAAACCTCTTCGCACTGTGCATTGTAATCACAAATAGTAGAACAATAAAGAAACCATGTCAAGTAATGATAGAATGTTCAGTTATCTATAAAGAACAACCCGTTTCTGAACGCAACATGCCAACAAACAAGTGTATGTTGTTTTATGACAATGACAGTAAAAAATTTAAAAAAACATTCCAAGTTGTGTAAAAGCCTTATCTTTCGGGACTACCAACAACTGCAGAATAATTTCCACTGTAAAGGGTTTTGATCTTAACTTATTTTTGATTAGATAGCAAATTTTCTCATGTTAACTTCTTAGGAAAACATTTTGAAATGCTTTATTGCATGGTTCCAAATTAAAATACTACACAGCCAGCTTACTGTGTAACAAGTTTGGGAATTTGTCATATTACAGTAGTTGCATTTTTATCTTGCACAAGAAAAAAAAAAAAAAAAAAAAAAAAAAAAAGCAGATACCATAAAGTTTACCAAACCTTTATTTACACCTCGGCAGTCATTTTTCAAAATCCTGTAAACATAGTACACTAATACAAGGACCTGAGCAACACAGTGAGCAGCCAGAGCGTTGCCATGTTAAATGAATGGTCCAGACTGTACTAACATAAGGACCTGAGCAACACAGTGAGCAGCCACAGCGTTGTCATGTTAAATGAATGGCTCTGTACTAACACAAGGACCTGAGCAACACAGTGAGCAGCCACAGCGTTGCCATGTTAGATGAATGGTCCAGCCTGTACTAACACAAGGACCTGAGCAACACAGTGAGCAGCCACAGCGTTGCCATGTTAAATGAATGGCTCTGTACTAACACAAGGACCTGAGCAACACAGTGAGCAGCCACAGCGTTGCCATGTTAAATGAATGGCTCTGTACTAACACAAGGACCTGAGCAACACAGTGAGCAGCCACAGCGTTGCCATGTTAAATGAATGGCTCTGTACTAACACAAGGACCTGAGCAACACAGTGAGCAGCCACAGCGTTGCCATGTTAAATGAATGGCTCTGTACTAACACAAGGACCTGAGCAACACATTGAGCAGCCACAGCGTTGCCATGTTAAATGAATGGCTCTGTACTAACACAAGGACCTGAGCAACACAGTGAGCAGCCACAGCGTTGCCATGTTAAATGAATGGCTCTGTACTAACACAAGGACCTGAGCAACACAGTGAGCCGCCACAGCGTTGCCATGTTAGATGAATGGCTCTGTACTAACACAAGGACCTGAGCAACACAGTGAGCCGCCACAGCGTTGCCATGTTAAATGAATGGCTCTGTACTAACACAAGGACCTGAGCAACACATTGAGCAGCCACAGCGTTGCCATGTTAGATGAATGGTTCAGGAAGAGCCTCACTGAATTCCATTGTTTTCCATAGGTTTAGGCTGACAATTGAAGTTTTTTTTTTTTTCTTTGGTGATACATTTTTATTAGAATGAGCTCCAATATGTACAAAACATATGTTGCTAATTCAAATGCCATGCTCCCTTGCTATCTAACTCCCGTGCTCGGGTTCAGTAACCTCACTGTGCACTGCAGTAACACTTACAGCTTCCTGTCCACACAGCCCGGCCGGCAATTGTCAATTACCAAATGCAGTAGTTAAAGAACATAGTTTGTCACTTATAATAATGCCAACAACAATGCCTAAGTAGAGGGCTCTCTTGTTCAATGGATCCATTATAAAACAATCTGGTAATTTATACAGTGCTTTAAAACTAGCATGACAAGCCAGACAGGGTTTACCAATAATATAACAAATTACATTTATTTGGAAATCCACACATAGATAAATGTTTACACAGACATATATTTTTTAAAAAAAAGGTCCACTTAACTATACAGATGTAGGTTTGTGATTGAGCAAACGCTTCCTAAGATAAAACTATTTGTTTTCATTTTCACGGTTTGCATCCTTTGATTTGACCATGTGTCTTTAACGTGGCAATGCAAACAGCACTTTTAGGGCTCCTCTTCTGCAATTCTAACTTACAAAGAGTTTTTTAATCAGACGCATATGATCAAAGGAAACGAAACACTGACCAACTTAGAAATCAACGTAGGATACAAAATATTTAGTGTTCCGCGTTTCCGGTTAATTCCAAATTTTACAGAAAAATTGCAGGGTTGTGTTTTGTTTTTGTTTTTTAAACTGGACGTCGGTTTTTACTGATTTATACCCGATTTTTGTCTATTATTAATATTTTCCCAGTACTATTTTCTAGGAAATACACAATATTTTGATTAAAATGCTGTTTTATTTTGTCTCAGACATTGTAATAATCAGCCCTAAAAGGTATCCTAGGATACAGCAGACGTTTAGACGTCACAGGATCAAATAACATTCAAACGTGGTTCCTGTCACTTCACAAACACATTATCACCTGAATATGTTGGCCAATCAAAGTCTGATTATTGTGGCAATTGCTGGGCGTAGTAACTACTAGCTTGATCAAAAACTAAATTGAAATACTTACACGAAAATATAATAATTTTAGTGGATGGGGAATGGGGAGAAAATGTAAATCAGTTTATGAATATGTAAAAGAAAACGAATGTTTCTAAGTATACAAAAAAAGGAAAAATAGCAGAAGTGTGTCAGATGAGGCAGAGGATGCATAGCGCTGCAAATACTGCTGCATTGAGGTACATGTTCACGCTGACAATAAAAGAACAGACTGAAAAATAAGCAACACATTAAACTAAAACAAGAAAGTGAAGTGAGAGACAAGTAATCCATGCGGATTTTACGCGCACTTTATAAAAAGAGGGCGGACTGTTAATGAGATTTCAGAGCGCTGTGCTTTGCTGGACAGCCACTGTTGCAGGTATGTATTGGTGACTTCGTGCGACAGTACTGTCCATCAGGTAAAACACTGCCTAAAACGCCGACAGTCTTAATCGTAAATATTTGACAGAAAATGGTGATGCTTTAGTTGATAAACTTACGGAACACATTGTTGGAAATGTCCAGTGTGATTTTTGACGAGTCTCCCGGTGGCTTGCAATGTCCAGTTCTGTCAATTTTCTTTTTATGATTTCAAGATGAATAAACCTTGTTTGTTTTGTGTTAATGTCATGTTCATACCTTCTGTAGATAGGCCTACTATTTCCTTCAGCACAGCGATTGCCCAAACGTTTGCAAAGTATCAGCTAACTTGGGGAAATGTGGCATCGACTTGCACAGATTGTGCTTCATCAATCATACATGCCAGAGACATTAAACTTAAACTGCTATGCATCATATTATTCCACATGTAAAGTGTGTATACTGAGATTTGTCCTCGCCGATTTTTACCGACATTTCATTTAAAAACTTTTTTCTTTTTACCGATTTTATCCCTATTTTAATGTATGTAAAATAAACTCCGAAAAACTCCAGGATTTTTTTTTTTTTTAAGATAAACACCGAAAACTCAGACGACTAAAAAAATGTTTACTAAAGTTGAGCAGCAAGATATAAAAACCTATAAAAGTGAAAACTACAGCTACTGCATTCATCACTTACCCTAGATCAAGCATTTGAAAGAAAAGCACTAAAAGTAGCACATGAAGCTTTAATAAGGATATTTGAAATGCAGGTGTTAAATACAATTTCATTAAATAATAATACCTGTAATGTATGCTGGGAATTCATCCGTTCTGATTAGATAAATGAAAACAAAAGCAATCTAATCTCCCCGCAGAACAGCTCTGAACTGACAGTCTGCTCATTTCACTTTACAGGGAAACGTTTTCATAAATTACATTTTCTGAATGACAAGGACCACACAATCCCATTGGTGTGTTCTGACCTTGTCAGACTTGTATACAGCAGATGCTGTAGGATTAAAAACTATCCTTTTAGTAGATTAGTTCGCCGTTTATAGCACCCCCTTTTTGTTGTATACTAATATTATTAATAATAAATAAATGAATACTAATTTACCTTTTGGTCCACAATAGAAGAGACTAGGTCTTTCACAGCGGATAGTGAGGGTTCCTGAGATTCGATGGTCACAGTTTCCCTGGTCAGTCCAATCTGCAGCAGGAAAGATACCCCATGGATAGAACTTCGAGAGTTCGTAGAACTCGGAGCGCTCAGGCTCCCGTTTGATAACCGGCTGTAGAGAGCTGTCGGTGGGCTTGGGGACGGCGAAGGAGTCGGTGGGGCAGCTGGGTGTTGAGGATGGGGGTAAGATTTCTGCAGGGATGGAGGAGAGCCGCTGCTACAGGAGGACATTTGATTTCCTTTTTTAGATGAATATACTGATGATAAAAAAAGTGTTATGTTTAGGAGCAGTCAAAAGGATGATTCAATGGGGGATGTGTGTATCGGTATATTGAACTAGATGTGTGTAGCGGTATATAATGAACTATGTTCAGCGACCGCCTTTCGACAGTGGCACCCAGCTTTCAGTCTCCTCATCAAGATCAATACACACGGTTCTGTTATCACGATCCGATAAAGACGCAGATAAACGGGTGCAAGCGATCGGCAGCGGTGTTTTTTTTTGGTTAAAGACACCTGTGTTCAGCTGTTTAAATCCAAGGCCTTGGTGAATATTACATTTATCGTCAGTCTTTTCACAGAAAGTTACTGCCGGTAGAAAGTTGTTTTTCTCATGTGTGCAGTCAGCCGCAGCCTGTTGATTTTTGTCTCATTCTTGCTGCTCCTGTTTTTGTTTGTTTGTTTGTTTGTTTTTTAAATATATATTTGCCTCCTCGCTCCTTCGCAATAAACTTTCAGGCAACAAACAAAAAACGCCGCTTTTGCAATGATGACTTTTTCCAAACTCCACCAGCGCGTTAATGACCTTGCCGTTTGAGTTTTTCGGTTGAATTATTTGTGAAGCCAGCTTCTTCAGAACCGCATTCTCCCTGAATGGTTATTAGTTCAGGCTCCTTTCGACACGACGCCCCCCTCCCGGTCTCCACCGCCGGAAATCTACATCAATGTCTGAGAGTGAGACACAAAAAAGACAGGGGTTTTGTTACGCACAATTAAAACATATACAGAATGATGTCAGTGCCTCTTCTTTAACAGAGGGGCACTGCTGTGTGATAAAACCAACTATTAATTAATTCGTATTACTGTAGGACAGCGTTAGGCTACATAAATGTGCATGCGTTCACTTCCACGCTTCTTGCTTGTATACTCAGTGTATCTACAATTCACATACACTATAAGCGGTTATTACTCCTAACAGTCTCATAGTTTAATTTATCCAAATGTTTTACATTAATATTTGAGACATATTGTTTAGCTCATGGGTCTAGTAGAACTTGATATAATATATTTATATACTGGATCTAGGGCAGGGTTGATTATATGATTATCACTGTCGTTATTAAAATATTCAATATATAACAACATCACCTTACGTCTAATAACATTGCATAATAATAATAATAATAATAATAATAATAACAATAATCTCCAAATAGGCCACTGCAAAACGTGAGGATTTCCCGATGCAACTCACAGAAACACTTCACAGATACTCAGCTGTTTACTCGCTGGATGTTCTTACCGCAAGCTATGTCCGCGAGGACTGCTCTTTAGTGTGTAATTAAATTACTGCAAGACTGGGGAATGCATTGACGGTTGCCTGGGTACCCAGTCCAAATACAACAATATTATTATAGTCGCAGGCGCTAAAACAAAAGCATTACACAGTATATTACAACTAAGAGATAATATATATATATATATATATATATATATATATATATATATATATATATATATATATATATATATATATATATATATATATATATATAATCTAAGATTAAATACAAAATGTGTGATATTGAACACACATACACACTGCTGTTTTTGGTATATACGGTTTTCAGACCTAAAAACCTAAAAATAAAAATTAAAAAAATCTCTATTTATGAAAACAGCATTCTACCACACTCAAGACTGCAAAAAAGACTTTATGTTGATAAATATTGAAAATGTGCTGCATGTCTTTAAAAATATACGACCAAACCTGTTTCCATTAGACACAGTGTACTGTACACGACTTACAGAGTGAAATATTTACTGGAAAGCAAGGTTTTTCACATGTGGGGACCCGGGTTGCTATCTGCCTAGACTCTCCCCACTAAGGCTGGCTGATGAAGTCTCATTAGTTACATAAAATAGTATGCATGCCAGCAACAAAGAATCGCAGTGTTACTGATAAGGAATCTTTCGTATCCATCCAATTGCTAATGTGTAACTTATTGTTACCTGCGAGACCACTTGTGTTAGAATAATTGCTTGTTTGTTTGTTTATTTGTTAAAAAGCCACTTCTTTTCAAAGGGCGGTTTTGTTTCCTTGACAAAAATGTTGCACGGAAAGTTGTAATTCTAATTTCGTATTCCACACAAGCACCAAATAACACAAGTTTATTCATAACGTTTGTTTTTTTAAATGCTCTTAATAATCAAGCTACCCTTAGTGCTGATGTTTACCAAATTACGTAAAGCAATGCACTTACTTCTGTTTTTGCTTTTAAAACTTCTCTTTCTTTCTCGTAGGTACACTAGCTCATCATTATCCCTCTCATTCCAGATGTGTCTGTTCCCCCCTCCTCCCAGCTGAAGCGAAGAAGTGAAACGATTGGTAGTTGTAGTTCGCAAGACCATCTTTCCCGTTTACGTAAATTGGTTAGTGCTCATCAGAAAACTACATCTCCCAGATAACATCTCGGGGTGGATTTGTTTTCTCCGCGCATGCCAAACGCAGACCACTATTCCGTTATTCGCGTTGTGATTGATTTCATGGTGGCTGAAGTGCCTGCGACCTCTAACGGCGTAGTAAGAGACTCAGCTGTAGTTGCAGATAAGCAGGGATGGTTATCAAAGCGAACACAGTTTACTTATCGCTGGAAGCCTGTCTGGTTCGTGTTAAAAGAAACACAGCTTCTGTATGGGGAGAATGAAAGGGTAAGAAAACACAGAAGTGAGAAGTGCTCGCTAGGAGTTCTAAAGTGAGCGTAGCCTATGGCCACGCACTTGTGTTTCCAAGGCAACAACGCAAGCCAGCCCAGTGAGTAGAAATAGCGCTTTCCAAACATACTGTACATGACATTGTGGAATTCGTGTTGTGTGCCGCGGCCATTTAAAGTGAACCGTTACATTCTAGATTTTGCCTACCACTTCAGTTAGTGTGAATGCTGTTAACTGTGTTTGTTCTCAAAACCAAATTATGCTGCAGCAGTTGATCATTCACGATGTTTCATTGTTGTCATTCCATGATGAGCTTTTTTACATTTCTGTATGGTACAGTTTTAACACCCTCAGAAAACACAGCCCTTAAAAATAATAATAATAATAATAAATCAGAATGCTATGTATTGTGGGGGTGATGGTAGCTAAGATTAGCTCCAGCACGTTGATTGTACATTTCAATTCCTCAATAGCATTGCAACACTGGGGAGTTTGGACTTCACACTTACCTCTTGTTTATTTAAACTCAGGCAGTGCTAAAGAAAATCAACCTTTAGGTGCCCATGTTAAAGAAGTCGATGGCAATGAGATGACATTCACGGGGAGGCAAGAGGACATTCTTCCTGAAAGCAAACAGTGAATCCGAGCAGCGGGAATGGATACAGGCCATCTGCGACGCTTTGGTGAAGTCTTCAAGTGGCTCTAAAAGTATTGCTGGTGCTTTACCCCACACAGACTGCTTGGCAACTATATATCTTTGTATCCATGAATAGGGAACTGTCCAGTCTTTATATATAAAAATAAAAATTAAAAAATGCAATGAATAAATTGTCCCCTCTCACCAGAGCAAGGGGTACACCCAAAATGTTACCTGTTTTCTAGGCATGACTAACGACTGAAGCTATATTAGTTGCCCCCTAACCCCTCTTGGTTGTTACCATTTTAAAAACAGATATCCCCTCCCTGAAATTCACAATTGGTAGTACACTGATAACATGTGGGGTGTAATGCTAATTCAAATCTTTAACTTTAGGTGATTATTGTCTATTTAGGGTTACAAAGATATTTAATAAGCATGTGGGCTGAGTGGGGTAAAATGGGCAACACATGTCCAAGTACCACAAACTAACAGGGGTGTTCCAGTGCTTTTTGGAGCCACTGTGGGGTAGTCTCAGCTGATCTGTGAAGAAACTTCAAAGCCAGTAGTATATTATTCTATATGCAGCATACAGTAACAGTTGATTAGAAAACGCTGTAGCACACCACAAAAATAATGTTGGTGTATTTCTTAGATCATTTAAAAATCTGATAATGCTTTATATTGTGTGGCATAAATTAATATGAAATAGATATACAATTGCATATTCAATTAATATGCAAGAGCTGTTTTTTTGCTAAATGTTAACCAAATGTCGAGTGAAAATGTAATTCCATATCACATCCATTGATATTACATTTTGTTACCCTTGAAAATATGTAATCATTTCCCATTGTTTACATGTTTAATTGAAAACACAGTTAATCTGACTTAAATGTTAATGTAAAGTAACAAGGAATAATTGAACGTAAATTTAATATCAATTGCATATCTATTAAATATTAATTTATGCCACGCACTATAAAAGGTTACCAAAAATCTTACCAAGATAGCATCACAGGCTTTTCTTTTGTACCACAAACAAAGCAAAAACAAATCCCATTTCTGGCAGGGTTTAAATACACAAGATGTGCCAGCCACACTTGGAGCAATTTCTGTTGATGTTTGCCACCCACTGCAGCTGGTAATTTTGTGTCTTAGTCTTAATACAGTACTTGAATCTGTTTGTATAGAAACACGGTAGTTGCTGCAACTATAACTGTTGAAACGTTCCACCCTCAAATGCTATATAAATATTTTAAATAGACACACACACACACACACACACACACACACACACACACACACACACACTGCAAACAAACAAATACAATCAAAACGATCATCTGAAACTAGAATTTAAAGATAACCAATGTTAAGACTTTAATAATGTAGTAAGAATGGAAATGAACATTTTGCAATAAAAATGATCTTTACAGATGGGATCAGCTACTAATACTGTAAATATGAATGACACTGAAAAACAGATCACATGTAAATATAAGCAAAACATGTCTAAAATTAAACTAAAAATGTCAATACCGGAGAGGAGCCCAAGCCATTAATCCTCCCTGGATATCTTTTACTAGTACAGAAAGCAGTTCTGTTCCTGATGTCATCTGCAAAATCTGCACTGCCTTCTGGGAATCATTTCCAAGTTTGCAGGTCACATAGACTAAAGGGAAAAAGAGAGAACATATTGTCACTGAAATAGAAAAGGCAGTGCAGCACATATCAAATCGAGTCATGTTATGTGGATACAGTATATGACAGTTTTTATTCAATATTTTGGTTTTACCAAGTCTGGTGCCCTGGAATATATTCAAAAGCCCAAACAGACAATGACTGGCTTATAAAAGGTGTCAATATCCCATATCTGGAGGACTGTGACAGTAAATAAAGTTTGATATTCATTCTACTTCTTAAAAAATATATATATATATATATATATATATATATATATATATATATATATATATATATATATATATATATATATATATATATATATATATATTGTGGAGTGGACTTTAAATTGAAAGGTATCTGTGCTTGGACCAGCATCAATTTCTTATGTTTTTTGCTACAATAAGCGTATGATGTGGGGTATTCCACTATAGAGGGACCTTCCACAGTTTGCATCCTTGCTCTTACAGAGATGCCTCTCTTTTTAGAGACAAAATGATAACTTTGCTTGCAAGAAGCCAAAAACATACTACTGTACAGTACCTGGAAAAACAGATTCCTGGTTTGTCTGTTGCTTCACTTCAGCAATTTTCTCTTTCCTGTCTTCTAAACTAGCAAGAGGAATGTCTGATCACGGTGTAGAGGAATCACTGCATATTACACTGATCACAAAAAAGGGTACGTCAGAAGGAAGCAATATAAAAAAAGAAATGCACCTAAAACTCCCTTTACATATAAAATTACAGGAAGAGGTTATAACCAGACAAAAAAAAAAAAAAAAAGTTTTATTTTATTTTGACTAGGTGGGTGTATGAAAATAGCATCCGTTACAAAAAAATGTCAGCTCTTTTGCAACTTTATTAAACAAACTCTTTAATTGTAACCCCTATCATTGTATACATGAAAATTTGGATTTGTTTTATAAACATCAGAAAAGATATATTCATTCATAATACAGTATCTATATTAACAAAGTGAATAGACAGGAACAATACTTGTGTTGCTAATAGGACTAGAAATGCATTACCAGGTAACCAGCCACAAAGGATACAGATTGAAAAAGGCAGACATCCACGAGAAGGGGAGGGATCCGGGTATCCAAGATGTGTTTGTACTACAAAACACAATGAGGGCAATTAACGTGACCACATCTTTCAGTCTGGCCTCTACAGACATCCACGAGAAGGGGAGGGATCCGGGTATCCAAGATGTGTTTGTACTACAAAACACAATGAGGGCACTTAACGTGACCACATCTTTCAGTCTGGCCTCTACAGACATCCACGAGAAGGGGAGGGATCCGGGTATCCAAGATGTGTTTGTACTACAAAACACAATGAGGGCAATTAACGTGACCACATCTTTCAGTCTGGCCTCTACAGACATCCACGAGAAGGGGAGGGATCCGGGTATCCAAGATGTGTTTGTACTACAAAACACAATGAGGGCAATTAACGTGACCACATCTTTCAGTCTGGCCTCTACAGACATCCACGAGAAGGGGAGGGATCCGGGTATCCAAGATGTGTTTGTACTACAAAACATAATGAGGGCAATTAACGTGACCACATCTTTCAGTCTGGCCTTGCTTTTACCAGCAACCCAAAATAAATGTTTAATGCAAAATGCCTTGCTACGAATGGCTGTACAAAACAGGTCAAAATGATATATGTTACCATTTGAAGTCAAAATGAAATCCAACTAAAGCTTTCTGTTTAGGTAGGACAGGTAAGGACGGTAGAGGAGTTTGCACATACTGTGCTACCCAATGCACTTTTAAAATGTCCATCCGCTGCCTGTATACGGCCACCACTGTACAAAACCTCAAGTGCATACAGTGCCGTGAAAAAATATTTGCCCCCTGTCTGATTTTCTGTATTTTTGCATATTTGACACTGGACGACTTTACGCCTTGCTCTTGGAGAAATTTTGGCAGGACGGCCACTCCTGGGAAGATTCACTACTGTCCCAAACTTTATCCATTTGGACAATATGGCTCTGACTGTGGTTCGGTGGAGCCCCAGAGCCTTAGAAATGGCTTTGTAACCCTTTCCAGACTGATAGGCATCAACAACTTTTTTTCCCGGAGGACTTCAGGAATTTCTTTTGTTCGTGGCATGATGTGCCTCTAGAACCTGTGTGCTAACAACTTCACTCTGATGGTAAGGGCCAAAGTTAGTCAGATTTATATTGGGCAGGGCTGGTCCAAATCAGTCCTGGTTGTTAACCAAAGTACTCAAATAGCTGACCCTAATTATCCCTTTAATTGGGTTGAGTTAACTAGGGGTGGCAATAACTTTCACACCTGAAGATTGCATGTTTGATTACCTTGCACAACAACCAAATGAAAGAAGCACCAAACTTTGGTGTCATTTTTTCTCTCAGACTCCCTCTATATACTACTACAACCCACAAAAAAATCTGACCAAATACAATGTGAAAAATGCAGAAAATCAGACAGGGGGGCAAATACTTTTTTCACGGCACTGTATCTTTGAGGAAAAGCTGGGGCTCTGTCTGGATGAGGGATGGCTTGAAAGAGAAGGAACGTTGGTACCACAGACTGGTAAGACACAACTACACTTGTTACCCATACACTGGCCAATCAGACTCTTAATAAACCCTGGAATGGGTGAAACTCCCATGTAATAAGGAGTCTTATTTCCATCCCTGAATTGCTTCCCAATGATTGTCCAGGCTCCTTGGGGATGTACTTTTTACCCATCTGTGAAAGGTCTTATAGGTCAACTCAACTTGCAAACAACTGCACAACAGGGCTTAGAATCAGATGCTGGCATCTTAAAATATTCAATTTTCAACCAAAAATTAAACTACAAATGGGAGTTTGTGAACAAAAAGCAAAACATCCCCTGTAGTCTAATCGAAGAGGTGTATCATATTAGAGGGAACGGTTTGTAAACAAGAAGCAAACAAATTCTGTAAAAAGATCTCACAGAAGTCTCACATATATCCAGGAGTTAAAAACAATGCAGCAGTCAAGGTTTGTACTGGACGCTACCTGTAACGGAACTGGATTGAGATAATCATAGAATACAGCTTCTAAAGACACTGAGTGGTCTCGATCCTTAATATGGCCAGACGTTGAAGCAATGTGGCAGTAAAAAGTTTCATTTTTACGAGACAACACTGGAAACGGAACGGAATTATGAAAAATCAAAAGAGTACAGCCGTGTACAAAACATTGACAAGAACTCAAAGTGCACTCTGTCGTGATGGAGATGCAGCTTCAAAAGTGACCTAGACCTTAATATGGCACCTATATTGGGTCAGAGTTCAGCGTCATGGTCAGCAACACAACCTCAAACAGTTTCTGAGACACACGGCTTTGACACTGTGGTGTTAGCAGCTTTCAAAAAAAATAAATGTGTTGTGGAAGCTCTACACCCACCCAGTGTTAAACACAATATATATATACTGTATATATATAAAAGTTAGGTTTAAAACGTGCTGAAGTCCTTGCCAAATTCTGATATGATTAACAAGTGTAATACATGTAACAACATTCTCTGGGAAATGTACAGATATTAAAATTCCAATCCTTACACTTTGATGATCAATGATGTTCTCAGGAAGTACAACATAAATCACTAATACCACACGACCAACTTTCATTTCATTTAAAACACTTATTGCTGCCCTGCATATGACCCCGTTCTTCAGCAGCTATTTTTGTATGGTACATTTAATCTCAGTTTGAAACTGTCCAATTTATTTCCAAACAAGAATGTGTCAGTAACATACCCCTCCCCCCTCCCGGCTATAAATACAATATTAGCGCTTTCACTATCATGAAGAAAGAAATCACCAAGCCTATGTCGACTGCTTGTCTAACCAAGAGTATCAACCTTACCCTGGGACAGCCCCCACCCCCTAATATGTCAGTCATTGTTAATAGTCCCTTATGTACAATATTTAATCAGGAATAATCCTACTGAGAATATTCATCTCATTTCCAAGGACATCTTGGCTCAAAGAAGCAGAGATAAAAACAGAAAGCATGCACACACTAGACTCATTGTATTAAAACATTCACACAATCTGCTTGTAATGTTATCTTTCTATTTCCAACTATAACAACTGCCTGCTTTTATATTTCCTTGCAGATGCATTGAGAATAGTAACAGATAACAGTGTTTGTGTGGACTGTTTGTTTTTTAAACTGTTTTTTGCAGTTAAGGCTCGGATGGTCGCAAGAAATATATTTCCAGACGACCACAGCCTGAAACCAACAGACTGCCAAATGTGGATTCAAATCCCTGACCATGCTTGATGAAATATAAGAACTACTGGAAGGAAAACATCCACTACAGTGTGGGTTCTTAAACCAAACAGAAAGGTACGCAGTAAGCTTAAGCATGCACATGGCCAGTTTTGGGGACAAAAAGGACAACTGGAATACTGGAGCATTTATTAGAAGAGGAAAGAGACAGAATCCAACCTCACCCAACAAGCATTTATCATACAGCATGCTGAACCTTTAAGAAACATGTTCTCCAAAACAAACAAACAAACACTTAAATCACAATGCCTCCAGCCTAACATGCTTTATTTACACACAATAGTGGAAATGCTCAGTGCATCCTCAGGATACTTCCTGATCTTACCAACAAAGGAGCTCCCCTTGTGACATTGTCACTGCATCATGGTAACTGCACATTACTGGAAGAATAGAGTATTTGACATTTTATTTGGTCTGATATTCGATATAAATGAATGTACATTACTAAAGCAGTATATGCATTTTCATTGGGATTACTGTATAGTAAATATGTTAAAAAAAATAGTCGCAAAATATATCATTAGAAATTTCACATTTAAATTGGTATTTCCAAAATGTGAGCCAAACCGCACTGTCAGATCATGAAAAAAAAAAATTATCAAGCCAGAAGTAAACATTTTCACAGTTTTTCTTAAGTATTGTGAATGAACCAATAGCTCAAGACTACAAATTAACATAACATGAACAACCTACAATGTGCAGTTTTAGAAGAAATAAAAGATAATGTACAATACAGAAAAGGAAAATAAATTAATACTCAATACCACGATGCCTGAAGGTCTAAAGAGAAAGGAATTTTACATTGTTACATTATTAACTATGCAGTAAATGAAATCACAAACACATGAATAGATTTAAATAGAAATGAGTGAGTGTAGTTTCCATGGCATCAAAAGCCTGCAAGTACCTCCACTGCTTGTTTTCAAACACACTTTCTATAGATACGCACACAAGGTTCAAAGACGCTACTGCAGTGGCTGCACATATACATTCTATATTATTATTGCCAGTCCTTGCAAGGTCTCACTGCTGGTATACACTGGCCAGGCAGAGAACACTATGCAGGTGTACAGTGAATCCCATACCTCTTCAGTGACTCTGTTGTGGACAGTGCTTTGGGCCTGCCTTGTCTGTCCTCTCCATGTAAAACTTGCTGATGGAGGTTACTCAGCTCAACCCCATCATAATCAAGCAGCCCCAGACGACCTGTTTATAAACCCACTGAGGAGAAGTACAAGGACTGCAGGAAGACTGAACACACCCAATACTTTCAATCAAGCATGTGCTCTCCATGCAATCAACAAACAAAAGCACCACTGGTGGAAAAACAGCAAGCACATTTTAGAGAACACGCTGACGTCTGCAACTGTCTCACTACTTCAAGGGGACTTGCACTGCTCAAACTGTCTGTGGACAGGACCTTAACGGTGCATTCAGAGTGACATACTGCTGCACACTTCTTAAGATAGATTATGACAGATTGAGTGGTGGTACAGAGGCGAATGGCTGGGTCGTGGATCGGAGGACACCCACAAAACCATCGGTTCTCCTGAGCTGCGTGGGGAATTGCTGCGGTGACGGATTCAGACCGTCTAAATTTATTTTTAAAAAAATATAGACAATGCTCCAAAAATTACAAAGTAGCCTGTCCTCAAATGAGGACAATGGCACTTAATTAGTTAACACGGATTGGTCATGTACATCGAAGGAACCCCGAAGCATGCTGGGAGTGTAGACAAGTACCTTTGACACCGAGCTCCGGCAGGAGAAGCTGCTTGCTATACCTAATGATTTCTTCATTGGAAAGGGCTGTCCTTTCTTCCAAACGGCTTAGCTCTGTGACTACTCCTTGTAAACCAGCTGCTGAAGAAGTGCACCAGAAATCCGAAAGGAAAAGGACGTATAAATAAAACATGACCAGGTCTGTTTGGTCACCCCCTTTCCTACACTGACCAGTACAGTAGTTGCTGCTACAGTACTTTATTTTGCTGATCCGGTCCCTATTCCTGTTCGAAATTCAATGTAAATCCTGTTTAGATTAATGTGTTTCTGAGCCTGAATCTACAGTGACAGGACAAATACAAACCTGAGCCAATTTTTATTTTTAATATAGAGCCTTTCACAATAAGAAATGCCACAAAGCGCTTCACATGAATAAAAACAATGATAAATACTAATAAAGAATGCAAGAAAAGCAATTAAAAAAACCACTTAACAGTAAAACAATGCAGAGAATAAAAGGAACATCATTTTAGCATAAAAACGCTACATTATAAAAGTGTGTTTTTTATCTTGTTTTAAAAGCAGTGACACTTGGTGCTTCCCTTGCAGAGCTAGGCAGACCAGTCCAGAGTTTTGGGGCCCCATAACTGAATGCTCCAACACCTGTGGTTTATGTTTTATAATTTGTAGGACAGTAAGCAACCTGGCATTCTGTAATCTGAGTGGGGTCTAGTAATATGGTATTAAAAGACCATTTAAATACCATTAAAAATAAAGCAACACCTTAATCTATCCTGAAATCGGACTGGAAGCCAGTGCAGAGATGCTAGCACAGCAGTAATGTGATCTTGTCTCTTAGTCCGGTTTCTAGCTGCAGCATTTTGTATAAGTTGCAGTCGAGCTATAACTTGGCTAGGAGTACCAGAGAATAGGGCATTACAATAATCAATTCTAGAAAATACAAAAGCATGCACCAATCTCTCAGTATCTGAGTAGGAAAGAATACTTCTGAATCTGGCGATATCTCTTGGATGATAAATACCTTTTAGTAATATTCCTGATGTGTGTCTCAAAAAAAAAAAAAAAAAAAAGATTTGGGTCAAAGATCACACCCAGATTTCATTTAGTCTGCAAGTTCATAAGAGAAGCCATCAAGGAGTAAATCAGACATATCACTTTGTTGATTCCGAGATCCCATAATCATCACTTCAGTTTTATCTGAGTTTAGAATTAAGGTTTAAGCATCCATTTTTTTATGTTAGCATGACAGGTGCTCAAAATATTTACAGCCGAGGTGTCACCCTGTTTCAGGGATAAAATTTAGCTGTGCATCAGCGTAATAATGGAAATTAACCCCATAGCTACACATAATATTGCCCATAGGCAGCATACACAAAAAAAAGAGTTGGGCCAAGAATTGAGCCCTGTGGGACCCTGCATGTAACCTTTTACAAAAATGAGGTCTCTGCCTCTGTTTTAACAGACAACCTGCAACCTGTTGGAGAGAGAGAGGATTGAAACCAAGACAGAACACAACCTTGACAATCCTGCCACATTTTCAAGCTGATCAATTAAAACAGAATGATTAGAGCTGTTAATACAAAACCTACGGTCACAATCTTTCCTAAAGAGCAATACTTTACTTATTTATAACCTCAGAAACTGACTGGAACACATGCTCACCAGTGATTGAATATCATTCATATTATTGTACAGTAATGCACTCGGCAAAATACTTCATGTAACAAAGCAAGCTTTTCCTTTAAGACAACTATTTCGTCGCAGTTCGCCAACAACTGTTCCTTCAGGCTTTCTACCTCGTGCTCCATAACAGCTTTATTCTTGTCTATATAAAATGTAAATCTTGATCTGGCGCTCCCCACGTGGACTTCACCACGTGATTCTCACACGCCGCTCCTTCAGACTGCCTTTTAACAGTCATGTGACATGGCAAATGCTGGCAGTTTGTAGCTTTTTTTTTTTTTTTTTTTTTTTAAACTTGTTGCCCTCAATGTTTTTTAAGCACGTCTGGTCTGGTGGAAACTAACTTTTTTCAGTGTAATGCAAGAAAACACATTTGTTCTTGTTTTTAAACATCGTACCTTATCTTTGAAGTTATGTGTACAGTATTCAAGATCTCAAGTTTTGTTAGTGAATCCACTTTGAATCTTGGAGGTTTGGTTACATACAACTATATTATAGCCCTTTTACTATCATTATTACAGCAAAACATTTTGCAGACATATGGAAACCACATGGGCTATTCATAATCGCTCTAATAAAATCATTTCAAGGTGCACAACAGTTTTATAAAGCTACTGTTAAATGCGTATGATGTTGTTTTGAACTGACCGAATTAAAAAAAAAACAGATCGTAAAAGAAAGCTGTTCAATATGCATAGAAAAAAGAAAGACAAACTCCCCAACTTTAGAATGCATTCGGTTGTAAATATTGTCGTTTCCAGTAGAAAGCAGACACATGTTCATGGCAGCATAGACTACCAGCGCCGTAAATCAGCCGATGGATGTTTTTTTTGTAAATATGAGAGGATTGATTCTGGGTTGGGGCCAGCCACAGTTTTATTGGACTTTCCAGAACACCGCGGTTCTTCTGCAAGAGGCGGAGTAAATCAGCTAACTCTGCCAGGCTGATCGTTACAGGGAAGACATCGAAACAAATGCGTCTAGAAAGAGCGGATTATGCATTTGCGGTAGCCTAGTATTGAAGGATCCGACTGTCGGAAGCAGCATGCTGCACCAGATATCCAGCCGAGATCTTGGTGCTTTGTTATTGTGGTCAAATGAATCAAATGATAAACTGCATCTAACCCACAAGGTTACAATTCACTCAGTTTATTTGTTTAGACGAGATAAGAATGTAGCGAGGGCTTAGGTCTGTTAAATATTTAAGAATTCGTTTATGGTAGCCGTCTCCGCCACCACCTTCAGATTAGGTAGATCTGCGTTTTCTGTTTGACACTGGAATGTATTTAGGCAAGAGAAACATAATGCAAATTTAACAATTTATTTTTTTACAAGGGGATAATATAAAAGTAACACACTATCATTTAAGGGAGAACGCAAATAACATACACTAAAAGTTTAAAAACACAGAATAAAAAGTTACAAGTTAAATGGAGGTCTTTCCCTGAAGCACCCTACAAATCAAGTTAGCTACTTCCCAGTCACACTTAGTATTTCAGGCGACTCAATTGCACACTCGGAGAAGCTGTACAGGAATGGGGACGAGTACTCATCAGCAGGCACACAGCGTCAGACCAGGACCAGGAACCTTCAAGCACAACACGCAGTATCAGGTAAAGCAGCTCGTGTTTAAAAGAGACAAGAACCATACAATAACTAAAACAAACCCCATACAAAACAGACACTAACCTTCAAGCACAGCACGCCGTATCAGGCAAGACAGCACGACACTGATTCTGAAGAGCTGGCTTTAGGATCTACCGGGAGCGAAGTTTGGAGGACGGGACACTTGCTTTTCAACCAATCGTAAGATCTTACAGACCAATAAGCCTGTCTTCTATTATATGTAAACTCATGGAAACTATAATAAGATCCGAAATGGAAAATTACCTATATGGGCCCCACACAGACTAAGGCCGGCCCTGGACACACCTCAGATTGATCAATTAACATATTGACACACCTCTAATTGATCAATTAACATATTGACACACCTCTGATTGATCAGTTAACATATTGACACACCTCTGATTGATCAATTAACATATTGACACACCTCTGATTGATCAGTTAACATATTGACACACCTCTGATTGATCAGTTAACATATTGACACACCTCTGATTGATCAATTAACATATTGACACACCTCTGATTGATCAGTTAACGTATGGACACACCTCTGATTGATCAGTTAACATATTGACACACCTCTGATTGATCAGTTAACGTATGGACACACCTCTGATTGATCAGTTAACGTATGGACACACCTCTGATTGATCAGTTAACATATTGACACACCTCTGATTGATCAGTTAACATATTGACACACCTCTGATTGATCAATTAACGTATGGACACACCTTCTGTCTTGTCCAGGTATGGGAGAACCCGTGTTTACTGTCATTTTACTATTATGACCATTATTCAGTATAAAGGCAATATTAAACAAGGCACTTTTTTCCATGAGCTGGGATACATAAATAATACATTGGAATGTGAAGACCGTTCTCCTAAGAACGCCCACTTTCACTCTTCGTGCTGCGGGTGAATGAATGATGAATGAATGAAATAGACGGATGCTCCGGCCCCTCCCTTCTGTGACTCGCATGATTGCATTACATACTGTCGGTGCGGGGGGATGAGAGCGAGCAGAGAGCGTGTGTGTCCAACAAGGAGAGATGTCTGGGTGCTGCAGGAACACTGTGATGTGTCTATTAGGGATTGGATTTTGTTTGATGGCAATTATCAGCCAGACCAGTGGGCAGACCGGTAAAATACCATGGACGCAAGAAAAGGTATTGGTTTTGCCTTTGTCTTCAGTGGGGGTTTCCAAAATAATAATAATAATAATAATAATAATAATAATAATAATAATAATCACTGAAACCTTGTTAATAGGGCTTTTACAGAGATTTTGTCATATGACCAAAGGCTGTTGAATTAAAGTACGACAATACGTTTTTGGTGTAATATGGAAACGTGTTTATTATTATTATTATTATTATTATTATTATTATTATTATTATTATTATTATTATTATGTGTCATAATTCCATGTATGATTTTTTTTTACACGTCCAGTAGTTTTTGTTTTAGCTGTAATCAGTTCGACAACAGCCATCAAATTAAAAGAAATACCTACACTATATATACACTATATATATATATATATACACTATATATATATATATATATACACACATACGTACATACACTAGTCACAATATTCAGTTATTAACAGATCATTGGATATTGGGACTCATAAAATTAAGTGATAAAAAAACGAACTGTTGTATTATTTAGTTTATTGTTTATTGCCAGTACAAAACACCAGACAGAATGCTGTACATGTGATACACTAGAGGTTCCACATGTGATACACCACAACCTAGAGGTTCCACATGCGATACACTACAACCTAGAGGTTCCACATATGATACACTACAGCCTAGAGGTTCCACATGTGATACACTAGAGATTCCACATGTGATACACCACAGTCTAGAGGTTCCACATGCGATGCACTAGAGATTCCACATGTGATACACCACAACCTAGAGGTTCCACATGCGATACACTACAGCTTAGAGGTTCCACATGTGATACACTAGAGATTCCACATGTGATACACCACAGTCTAGAGGTTCCACATGCGATACACTAGAGGTTCCACATGTGATACACTAGAGATTCCACATGTGATACACCACAACCTAGAGGTTCCACATGCGATACACTAGAGGTTCCACATGCGATACCTCATACTTAAACTCTTTGTCTGGTGTTCAGAACACACAGGAACACCTTTTTAAGTGTGCTAGTTTACTTCAATGCATATTTCATATCTGTCTAACATAATCTAGTATTTTAAAAATTAAAACCCCTTGCTTTTTCATAGGTTGCATACAATGTCAAATCAAAATGTATGACTTTTTGATGTTTTTTAATAAGTGCACCAGATTTAAACACAAATGTAATGTAATGTATAGAATATGATTTGTTTATTTTCATCTAATAAAATATGTGAACATATGTCCTTTTTAGTAATGTATAGGTCCAGTGTTATATTACAAAGTAACACTGGTGTTAAATATTACTTGTAATTTAGAGCACCATTTAGCATGCTTGGAGAAATACCAGTACCATGTGGTTCTAGGTAAATTAATGAATCTATTTCTGAATTTCTCCTCTCGGTGTCTTGTTGCTATGGTAGCACACTGCATTCACCATTGATGTTATATTAGACACATTTGAAGCTGAAGCATTGCTGTTATGCTTTTTTAAAGAACAGTTTTTACCTAAAGAGCGTTTACTAATCTAAAATGATCACAAAACTGTGCTATGCACTCTCAATGTGGTAAAAAAAGCAATTACTATATATATATATATATATATATATATATATATATATATATATATATATATATATATATATATAGATATAGATAGATAGATAGACAGATAGATAGATAGATCCTAGTGCTATATTATTAGTAGTAGTAATTGGGTCCTACCTGGTGAAGAAAGAGTGAAAACATTGTCTTGCATGTTTCTCTAGAACTGGCTGACTTTTTGATCATTTAATGAGACCAATGAGAGCTCTGAACATAGCTCAGTTTGAAGGTCCCTTACAGCTCCTCACAAACACATCAACCTACAGACATGCTCTGCATTACAGGATGTGCTCAATTCATTTCTGTTTCCTTTAGCATTGGAGGAGCTGGCACTTCCACTTTGAACCCTGGATCTGGTATTCATAGATACATACGTTACCTGGCAAGGCTCTCTTGCATTTGCCTCAACACTGAACCAGATGTGTTCACACAACATGTTGTTGAGACATGACGTTTTGTTCATCCCCCTGTAGTGTATCAGAAAGATAAATGACCACATTTGAACTTAACACTTCAGAAAACAAGGTATAATGAAATAGGGGATTTTCAGGCTGCAGTCACACATCCCTTTGCTTTGGATAATAACACTTATTATATGTAATTATTGGTGGATGGACAGGCAGATACAGGTTTCTTTGCTTAGTAAAGGGAACAAATAATATACATCACGCAGAGCACTGCAATTAGGGAACCAAAGTCTGTGCTATTTGTGTTCTGCCTAACAAGAATATGCAAGTGGAATGGCAAATATAATTACTTACAATAATAAACATTACAATAATGTTTATGGCATTTAAAAAAAAATGTTCAATTAAACATGGAACAAAAATATTTTTGTAATGAGGTGTCTTTGTGTTGTTCCAGTGAAGAGCAAACAGAATTATTGCAAAACTGCAACTACTAGTCTGGGCCAATGATTAATTCCATGTTAGCCAACCTCAAGAACTGAGTAAATACTGAGTCTAGAGCAAAGTGAAGAGGTTACAATTACAGTATCAAGCACTGATCAGAAATGCTAAATATTAAACGATTCCGTTCACCACAAACATCTCCTTATCGCTGCATATAAGGGAAAACATATAGCTGAATTCTTCTGTGTGCTGTGTAGTTGCCTGGCTCCCTAACATGTAAACAACAATTCTCAGTATTGCGACATAGCTGTTTCTTTCTGGTTTTGTTTTATATGGAAAGGGTAATTTGATAAAGGGGTAGATGTAAGGATACGCGCAAAGTGATTTTCGGGTGCAAAACCCCCATAATGCTGCTGTAAATCGCGTTTAGCAGCCGTAAAATCTGATTTTACCGTCCGTTAAAAATTAGGCGTATGTAAAGAATGGTGTTCACCTGGCATTCTGCACCCGCTGTCATTAATCCATTACAATTACATTGAAATTCATTCAAATGAAGAAAAGAGCATGAATTGGGCAGGATCTGGATACTAAGGGGCGCAAACATTATAATGTGATGTGAGGATCTTGTCTTGCACTTATTATTATTTGTTTATTTAGCAGACGCCTTTATCCAAGGCGACTTACAGAGACTAGGGTGTGTGAACTATGCATCAGCTGCAGAGTCACTTACAATTACGTCTCACCCGAAAGACGGAGCACAAGGAGGTTAAGTGACTTGTTCAGGGTCAAACAATGAGTTACTGGCTGAGGTGGGATTTGAACCGAGGACCTTCTGGTTACAAGCCCTTTTCTTTAACCACTGGACCACACAGCCTCCTTAAAAACTTTCACCTGGCATTCTACCCTCCAAAAACTTTACACCTCTTCTTACAAGGTGCAAGCCATTGTAGAAGTGAGTAACTAAGAGCTGTATAAAAGCACACACCTGCAGAGACCTGTCACTGGTCTCAGGATGGCTGCTGTGGTACACTTCCTGATGCAGAGATGCTTGGCTCTTGTTGAGGAGAGGCAGGAACACATTCGGAGGAGAAGGGCAAGCCTAATTGCAGTTTAATGGAGTCACAGTGACTGGCTGTTATCTGTAGGAATCTACCGTCCAAAAGTAAATCAAAAAAGCAAAAATATCACAGAAAACAAAAAGATGAAAAAGCAAACCATGGACAGGAACATGGGGAAATATATTTCAGAGGTTATTCAGAAAATAGGAAGTAATGGTGCAGCATGGAGTAGAAGAATGCATACACAAGGCTGTTGATTACAGTATAAAATAACCAAGTTACATTTCTAAAGAAGTTTTAGTTAAGTTCTTTCTATAATGAACACTAGAAGGAATCCAATTGGAAAGAGCATGCAGCATCCCATGGTGTGTATCTGCTCCATAGATACCTCAGTAACTGGACATTGTTACAGATATGAGGAAGCATTCCCAGTGTCTGTACACACCATTGGACTGCAGACTGGGCTGTTGTGGAAAGCAGTTCAGCCGTGTGTGCATTGCATTCTAAACCTGTTCTGTTACTGATCTTAGCTCACGATTTGAAATATGTTATATAGTATACTGTATGTAGTATGTAATATCTGCCTTATTTGTCTTTTGTATCAGCTGTTCCACAAGCCAAGCGTGATGACCACACGAGACACCAAGCGAGTCTTAGCACAGACTGATGTCACCCGGATGTGGCAGAATGATCTCCGACCCCTGCTGGTGCAGAGATACCCCAGCTCATCGGGCAGCCTTGCTGTGCGCCAGGTCAGTGACTATCAGGATCTGTGGGTTATGAGCTCCGACCTCTGCTGGTGCAGAGATACCCCAGCTCATCAGGCAGCCTTGCAGTGCACCAGGTCAGTGACTATCAGGATCTGTGGGTTATGAGCTCTGACCCCTGCTGATGCAGAGATACCCCAGCTCATCAGGCAGCCTTGCTGTGCGCCAGGTCAGTGACTATCAGGATCTGTGGGTTATGAGCTCCGACCCCTGCTGGTGCAGAGATACCCCAGCTCATCAGGCAGCCTTGCTCTGCGCCAGGTCAGGGTTTGCCAATCAGCTTCCAGCTCTGCCAGGCTTCTAATAGACAGTAGATGTCTGCTGAAATGTCATGCCACCTGTGAATCAAATTTAAAATCAATCTGCGTAATATCAGCTTTTTGATTTTGACTTGCCTAAATGAATGCGCAGTTCACATCTTTTAGACAGAAAATTCAAAATCAAATAAATACTCTTTTTTTAAAAAGAAAATAATGCAAAAAATGTTTTTCTAATAGCGATAGTGGTCTCTGAAACTGGCTGTATAAATTTTAAAGATTAAACTGCTGCTTTCCAGTTCCCTATTATTTCTGTGTTGCCACTTTTCATTGGATGCCAGAGTGAGTCTGGAACTACAGGATTGAGGAACAGGGTCAGCTGATGTGAGGTTTAAATCTGTAGTGTTGTTGGTGGAAAATAAGCAAATGACAAATTTAAGTTAAAAAAAAAGTGAAGAATATTTAAAAGCACAATGAAAAGAGGAGCAGTGGTAATGCGAATCCATGTCTGTCTGGTTTACTCTGTTTTTTTAAAATCCCTTTTTATTTTTATCCCAGCACATTTTGAACAGACTGGGATCATTCCGCGCAGGCTGGGAGACGGAGGAGGATACGTTCCAGGCGGACACTCCCTACGGTCCGCTGACCTTTTCCAACATAATCGCCACCGTGAACCCGGCAGCCAAGAGGCGCCTCGTGCTCGCCTGCCACTACGACTCCAAGTACTTCCCTCCGCAGCAGAGCGGGCACCAGTTTGTCGGAGCCACTGACTCGGCAGCACCGTGTGCCATGCTGCTAGAACTGGCACAGGCTCAGGACGAGGAACTCCTGTCACGAAAGGTGCGGCAAATACATTATCAACACAGTCATCTCTGTGTAGTAAGATCAGAGATGCTGTCATGCTACACCTGCAGTATTGTGCTCTCTGTGTAGTAAGATCAGAGATGCTGTCATGCTACACCTGCAGTATTGTGCTCTCTGTGTAGTAAGATCAGAGATGCTGTCATGCTACACCTGCAGTATTGTGTTCTCTGTGTAGTAAGATCAGAGATGCTGTCATGCTACACCTGCAGTATTGTGTTCTCTGTGTAGTAAGATCAGAGATGCTGTCATGCTACACCTGCAGTATTGTGCTCTCTGTGTAGTAAGATCAGAGATGCTGTCATGCTACACCTGCAGTATTGTGTTCTCTGTGTAGTAAGATCAGAGATGCTGTCATGCTACACCTGCAGTATTGTGCTCTCTGTGTAGTAAGATCAGAGATGCTGTCATGCTACACCAGCAGTATTGTGCTCTCTGTGTAGTAAGATCAGAGATGCTGTCATGCTACACCTGCAGTATTGTGCTCTCTGTGTAGTAAGATCAGAGATGCTGTCATGCTACACCTGCAGTATTGTGTTCTCTGTGTAGTAAGATCAGAGATGCTGTCATGCTACACCTGCAGTATTGTGCTCTCTGTGTAGTAAGATCAGCGATGCTGTCATGCTACACCTGCAGTATTGTGTTCTCTGTGTAGTAATATGAGAGAAGCCCCATGCTACACCTGCAGTATTGTGTTCTCTGTGTAGTAAGATCAGAGATGCTGTCATGCTACACCTGCAGTATTGTGTTCTCTGTGTAGTAATATGAGAGAAGCCCCATGCTACACCTGCAGTATTGTGTTCTCTGTGTAGTAAGATCAGAGATGCTGTCATGCTACACCTGCAGTATTGTGTTCTCTGTGTAGTAAGATCAGAGATGTCTATCATCAATCATTGTGCTAATGTTTAGTGAGGATATCAAAGGTACAGGCTGGAGTCCATGTGCCAGAGTTACTGTGTTTCTGTCCCCGTCTACTTTAAAAGGGTACATGATAATGTCAGTCACTCATCTTTAAGGAATGTCAGCTGTTCACTAATAGGGCAAGACTATTTAAGCAGAAATTGAATTCAGTTTTGAAGGAATGAGGATGCTTGTTGTTATTGGAGCTCATTGAGGCTGCAGTGTTCTTTCACTCTACTGAGACAATTAGTTGGAGGCTTTAAAAGTCTTATTCATTTGCCTGTTATATAAACCCATTTAAAACCATTTGCAAGTTTTTTGTTACTAAGCCTTGTGGTCGCTTTCAAAAAAACAGTTAGAAGGCGCACTGTTACCTAATGATTGCTTTTTATTTTTCCGTTCAAACCTTGAACTTTTAGTTCTCTTTCCCAGATAATCTGGTTTGGAAATCAAGGCTGTTTTTCACAAAAGCCACCAGCGCTCATCAGAGGTGAATGACTTCCTTTACCATTGTTTACCTATGGAGCCCTTTAGCCTTTATTCCAAGTTGAGCAAAACTGCAAGATTCTCTGAGCGAAACAGGAACCTGTTGATTGATCAGCTTGGTCAGTATGATCCAGGAGTCAGTGACACAGGCAGCTCCATTTAAACAAGCTGCTGAACTGCACAGCCTGTCATTACTGTACACTGAACACTTGCATGATAGCATTACGAGGAACCTGTTGATTGATCAGCTTGGTCAGTATGATCCAGGAGTCAGTGACACAGGCAGCGCATTACTGTACACTGCATTACGAGGAACCTGTTCTGTGTGGGATTCAGGGGCTCTTTGCCCGATGTGTATTTGTTTTTGTTAAAGGGTTATGTAAAGGTTTCCTACCTGAGTGATGAACCTGTTCCCGGTGTCTGCAAGCTCAACTTGCTGTGCAAGACATTGTCAATAATGTAAACTCACAGATTCCAAAAGCAGATCCATTTCACATTAAACATTTTAAAATCTTACTGCAACAGGGAAGCTGAATGCTTTGGTTTTAACAACCCTAATGCTATCCCTAACACACACACAGTGTTTTATTATTATTATTATTATTATTATTATTATTATTATTATTATTATTATTATTATTATTATTATTAATAATAATAATAATAATAATAATAATAATAATAATAATAATAATAATAATAATAATAATAATAATGTAATCTGCAACATGCATTAGATTCACTTTAAACATGTTTTTTTGGTTTGTTTTGTTTATTTGTAAATCTTTTTGCAGTTAGTGATATATGCCACAAGGTGAATATTTAGCCGTGCATAAGATTAGCATGTCACCACAGCGCTGATTTGAACAAAATTTTTTACATCTTTAATCCAGTAGGTGTCAGCATCCCCTTTTGATTGAAAAGGAGCAGCACTGAGGACCCAATCATCACACAACTTATAAAGGACTATGGACCTTTTTTTTGCTTTTCCAGCTTGCGAGTTTGTAACCATTGTAAAAGAGTTTTGTTTCAATTGCAGACTTCCAATCCAGAGCTCTCTCTGCAGCTGATTTTCTTTGATGGAGAGGAGGCTCTGCACCAGTGGTCCTCCACAGACTCTCTCTATGGTTCACGACACCTGGCTCAGAAGATGGGATCCACTTCACACCCGCCTGGTGCCAGGGACACGAATCAGCTGCATGGGATAGTGAGTACAGAGCGGTCATGACAGTGGAGCACAGCACATACAATCCCAGATCCCTCTTGTGTCATGACAGTGGAGCACAGCACATACAATCCCAGATCCCTCTTGTGTTCTTTCATAGGAGTGTGTGTAACTTACAGGAAAGGTAGATAAGCCTTCTGGCTAGTGCTTTACAATAGGAGAATCATGTGTTACCAGGCTGTTACCCAAGAAGCAGATTCAACTTTCCATTGTACATGTAAAAGGCAATCGTCTATTCAAACATCCCAGATATTACAGCTTCAGTATAGTCTCAGTAACTCCCTTCTTTGTAATGCGTCAGTGTGACCATCACAGGGCATCATTGCCTACAGGTGTATAGTTCACACTGGCATGAACTTGGTTTTAAATATGTCAAGAGAATGGCTTATTTAATTGGGATGAAACCAGAGAACACTATTCTACAGCACAAGATATTGAGACTATGAGAATCTGGGGATGTGGAGGAGCCTGTGCGTCTGATCTATACTTATGTACAGTATGTCACGCTTATATTTGTACATGTACTGTGTATGTGTATGCATGTCTCTGGATCCTTCCGAGGACTGGCCCCTATAAAACCTGTATCTCTGGATCTTTCTGAGGATTGGCCCCTATAGAACCTGTATCTCTGGATCTTTTTGAGGACTGGCCCCTATAGAACCTGTATCTCTGGATCTTTCTGAAGACTGGCCCGTATGGAACCTGTATCTCTGGATCTTTCTGAAGACTGGCCCCTATAGAACCTGTATCTCTGGATCTTTCTGAAGACTGGCCCCTATAGAACCTGTATCTCTGGATCTTTCTGAAGACTGGCCCCTATAGAACCTGTATCTCTGGATCTTTCTGAAGACTGGCCCCTATAGAACCTGTATCTCTGGATCTTTCTGAAGACTGGCCCCTATAGAACCTGTATCTCTGGATCTTTCTGAAGACTGGCCCCTATAGAACCTGTATCTCTGGATCTTTCTGAAGACTGGCCCCTATAGAACCTGTATCTCTGGATCTTTCTGAAGACTGGCCCATATGGAACCTGTATCTCTGGATCTTTCTGAAGACTGGCCCCTATAGAACCTGTATCTCTGGATCTTTCTGAAGACTGGCCCCTATAGAACCTGTATCTCTGGATCTTTCTGAAGACTGGCCCCTATAGAACCTGTATCTCTGGATCTTTCTGAAGACTGGCCCCTATAGAACCTGTATCTCTGGATCTTTCTGAAGACTGGCCCCTATAGAACCTGTATCTCTGGATCTTTCTGAAGACTGGCCCCTATAGAACCTGTATCTCTGGATCTTTCTGAAGACTGGCCCCTATAGAACCTGTATCTCTGGATCTTTCTGAAGACTGGCCCCTATAGAACCTGTATCTCTGGATCTTTCTGAAGACTGGCCCCTATAGAACCTGTATCTCTGGATCTTTCTGAAGACTGGCCCCTATAGAACCTGTATCTCTGGATCTTTCTGAAGACTGGCCCCTATAGAACCTGTATCTCTGGATCTTTCTGAAGACTGGCCCTATAGAACCTGTATCTCTGGATCTTTCTGAAGACTGGCCCCTATAGAACCTGTATCTCTGGATCTTTCTGAAGACTGGCCCCTATAGAACCTGTATCTCTGGATCTTTCTGAAGACTGGCCCGTATGGAACCTGTATCTCTGGATCTTTCTGAAGACTGGCCCCTATAGAACCTGTATCTCTGGATCTTTCTGAAGACTGGCCCCTATAGAACCTGTATCTCTGGATCTTTCTGAAGACTGGCCCGTATGAAACCTGTATCTCTGGATCTTTCTGAAGACTGGCCCGTATGGAACCTGGATTCATCTGTTCAGAGAACTGCAGTCCATTCCTCACTAGTGCTTTTTTTCTTTTTTTTTGTTATCAGGATCTGTTTGTGCTGCTGGATTTAATTGGTGCTCCTAATCACTGATACGGCAGCCAGTTCACAAACACTGCGAGATGGTTCTCCAGACTGCAGAATATAGGTCAGTGTGAATACTGCTCTCATATTACTGATAGGCCAGTGTGAATACTGCCCTCATATTACTGATAGGCCAGTGTGAATACTGCTCTCATATTACTGATAGGTCAGTGTGAATACTGCTCTCATATTACTGATAGGCCAATGTGAATACTGCTCTCTCATTACTGATAGGCCAGTGTGAATACTGCTGATAGGTCAGTGTGAATATTGCTCTCATATTACTGATAGGCCAGTGTGAATACTGCTCTCATATTACTGATAGGCCAGTGTGAATACTGCTCTCATATTACTGATAGGCCAGTGTGAATACTGCTCTCATATTACTGATAGGCCAGTGTGAATACTGCTCTCTCATTACTGATAGGCCAGTGTGAATACTGCTCTCATATTACTGATAGGCCAGTGTGAATACTGCTGATAGGTCAGTGTGAATACTGCTCTCATATTACTGATAGGTCAGTGTGAATACTGCTCTCATATTACTGATAGGCCAGTGTGAATACTGCTGATAGGTCAGTGTGAATATTGCTCTCATATTACTGATAGGCCAGTGTGAATACTGCTCTCATATTACTGATAGGCCAGTGTGAATACTGCTCTCATTTTACTGATAGGTCAGTGTGAATACTGTAATACTGATAGGTCAGTGTGAATACTGCTGATAGGTCAGTGTGAATACTGCTCTCATTTTACTGATAGGTCAGTGTGAATACTGCTCTCATATTACTGATAGGCCAGTGTGAATACTGCTGATAGGTCAGTGTGAATATTGCTCTCATATTACTGATAGGCCAGTGTGAATACTGCTCTCATATTACTGATAGGCCAGTGTGAATACTGCTCTCATATTACTGATAGGCCAGTGTGAATACTGCTCTCTCATTACTGATAGGCCAGTGTGAATACTGCTCTCATATTACTGATAGGCCAGTGTGAATACTGCTGATAGGTCAGTGTGAATACTGCTCTCATTTTACTGATAGGTCAGTGTGAATACTGCTCTCATATTACTGATAGGCCAGTGTGAATACTGCTCTCATATTACTGATAGGTCAGTGTGAATACTGCTCTCATATTACTGATAGGCCAGTGTGAATACTGCTCTCATATTACTGATAGGTCAGTGTGAATACTGCTCTCATATTACTGATAGGTCAGTGTGAATACTGCTGATAGGTCAGTGTGAATACTGCTCTCATATTACTGATAGGTCAGTGTGAATACTGCTGATAGGTCAGTGTGAATACTGCTCTCATATTACTGATAGGCCAGTGTGAATACTGCTCTCATATTATTGATAGGCCAGTGTGAATACTGCTCTCATATTACTGATAGGTCAGTGTGAATACTGCTGATAGGCCAGTGTGAATACTGCTCTCATATTACTGATAGGTCAGTGTGAATACTGCTCTCATATTACTGATAGGTCAGTGTGAATACTGCTCTCATATTACTGTGTATTATCCAGTAAATGCTTGAGAACAGCACCTGAACACTGGCCTGGCAATGCATGATGTAACATACTGATTCATCTTATTGCACAACTTCTCTGGCCAGCAAGCACAACACATGTTTATGCCCTTTGCCTGTGTGTCAATTCCAATAAAACATGTCTTCCAGCACATAGAAGCTGCTTGATGCCTGACCAGCTAATGTATCGCTTTGCTGATATTCTTCTTTATACAATACAGAGCGACGGCTGCATGGGATGGGGGAGCTGAAGAATCACCACGCTGAAATTGAATATTTTTGGCCTAACATTCGTGTTGGGCCTGTTGATGATGATCACGTACCGTTTTATAACAGAGGTAATTCAAGTCATTCTGGAAAATAATATAACAGAGGTAATTCAAGCCATACAGAAAATAATATAACAGAGGTAATTCAAGCCGTACGGAAAATAATATAACAGAGGTAATTCAAGCCATACAGAAAATAATATAACAGAGGTAATTCAAGCCGTACGGAAAATAATATAACAGAGGTAATTCAAACCGTACGGAAAATAATATTGGGGTCCCAATAAGGAATAACATGGGGAGGCTAATCATTAAATGAATCCAGTACTAGTTCATTTCTGTCACAGATCTGTCTTGATTGAGAAGGGACACACATTAACAGTACTGTTTCTTTTATCTTCCTGAAGGAGTTCGGATTCTGCACTTGATACCAACGCCTTTCCCTGCAGTCTGGCACACCATGGATGACAATGAAGAAAACCTTGACTCATCCACCATTGAAAACTTGAATAAGATTCTCCAAGTCTTTGTGTTGGAGTACCTAAAGCCGTAAGGCTACAATAGCTGTCATCTGTGGGGTTGAGGCAATGAAATATCACCACATACAGATTGGGGGTCATATGTATGAACATCAGAAAAGGGCAAGATGAGTGCAACAATGCCAAACGTGTTGGCTCTATAGAAATAACTACTGTTGCTTCATAAAGTTCTGCTATCATATTGCATTACACACCGCTTTGTAGTTTCCCATATACTTAATGAAAAACTGACAAAAATGTGACATGTTGAAATCTAACATGAAATACTGTACTACTGTTATGGCTTCCGGTAGACTTTTGCGTTATCATTTTGTAGTTTCTTTGATTACATGATGTTGAATAAAAGATCTAGATTCTGTTCATATAGTTTATTTTTTATTATGTCTCAATCCTAACACTGTAAGTGATGTAAATCAGCTGGGGTGCATCTTCCAGTCTGAAGGGATATGTTTAGTGAAATGTGTCTGATGTAGCTGTGGCTTTAGTGTGAATTCAAACACAGCGGTCCTGTTGAGGCGGACACCATTAACACAAACTGCTGTGTAGTAAATTAAAAATATTCCCAAACCAATGAAAAGCCCTCAGAGTAGCCAGTATTCATCCTGTTTGAATACATTTCTGGTAAACTGACAGTTTAGTCAACGACTAATCTTACCACCTCTACTTACAACAAATATTAAACAACAGTTGAATAATCTTAACTAGTAATGGAACGCGCATTAAAAGTTATTTCCATTGGAAAATCATCTGTGTTTTTAACATTTTCCAGGCAAGGTTGATGCATACATTTGAAAAGTTGCATTGAACTAGTTTTTTTTCAGCTTGTTTTTATTTAATCCTTTTCTTTTATTTGCATTATAAACACTCTGATATAGTTGTGATTTACTAACTCAATTTCAGAAACTCAACACACATTTGCATCCCACTGTTGCAGACTTTGGAAACAGTACCCTCTAGTGGGGTGTGGCGGGACTGCAGTCAGTGTTATAGTAAATACAGTTTTAATGTATTGATTAGCCAGCTCTGGTGCAGGCAGTGACTACGACAACCACTTTCTTTCATTCCTATATCTTGACTCATTCACCAGATTCCCTATGTGTTCTTTCATTCACCAGATTCCCTATGTGTTCTTTCATTCACCAGATTCCCTATGTGTTCTTTCATTCACCAGATTCCCTATGTGTTCTTTCATTCACCAGATTCCCTATGTGTTCTTTCATTCATCAGATTCACTCATCAGATTCCCTATGTGTTCTTTTATTCACCAGATTCCCTATGTGTTCTTTCATTCACCAGATTCCCTATGTGTTCTTTCATTCATCAGATTCACTCATCAGATTCCCTATGTGTTCTTTCATTCATCAGATTCACTCATCAGATTCCCTGTGTTCTTTCATTCATCAGATTCACTCATCAGATTCCCTGTGTTCTTTCATTCATCAGATTCACTCATCCGATTCCCTATGTGTTCTTTCATTCATCAGATTCACTCATCAGATTCCCTATGTGTTCTTTCATTCATCAGATTCACTCATCAGATTCCCTATGTGTTCTTTCATTCATCATATTCACTCATCAGATTCCCTATGTGTTCTTTCATTCACCAGATTCACTCATCAGATTCCCTATGTGTTCTTTTAGTCTCTATATCTTGACTCACTCATCAGATTCCCTATGTGTTCTTTCAGTCTCTATATCTTGACTCACTCATCAGATTCCCTATGTGTTCTTTCAGTCTCTATATCTTGACTCACTCATCAGATTCCCTATGTGTTCTTTCAGTCTCTATATCTTGACTCACTCATCAGATTCCCTATGTGTTCTTTCAGTCTCTATATCTTGACTCACTCATCAGATTCCCTATGTGTTCTTTCAGTCTCTATATCTTGACTCACTCATCAGATTCCCTATGTGTTCTTTCAGTCTCTATATCTTGACTCACTCATCAGATTCCCTATGTGTTCTTTCAGTCTCTATATCTTGACTCACTCATCAGATTCCCTATGTGTTCTTTCAGTCTCTATATCTTGACTCACTCATCAGATTCCCTATGTGTTCTTTCAGTCTCTATATCTTGACTCACTCATCAGATTCCCTATGTGTTCTTTCAGTCTCTATATCTTGACTCACTCATCAGATTCCCTATGTGTTCTTTCAGTCTCTATATCTTGACTCACTCATCAGATTCCCTATGTGTTCTTTCAGTCTCTATATCTTGACTCACTCATCAGATTCCCTATGTGTTCTTTCAGTCTCTATATCTTGACTCACTCATCAGATTCCCTATGTGTTCTTTCAGTCTCTATATCTTGACTCACTCATCAGATTCCCTATGTGTTTTACACTGCAATATGACGGATGTTAAGCGATGTAAAATTCTGAAACTCATTCTGTTGTCACTGTGCCTCTGA
Source organism: Acipenser oxyrinchus oxyrinchus (assembly GCA_030684275.1). Taxonomy (NCBI): domain Eukaryota; kingdom Metazoa; phylum Chordata; class Actinopteri; order Acipenseriformes; family Acipenseridae; genus Acipenser; species Acipenser oxyrinchus. The sequence goes on along the minus strand of CM060252.1, from coordinate 1,267,337 downwards.
AATGTTGTGATGATATCTGTTAAAAATACACAGATGTTGTGTATGTGATTTTCCTATAAATATGTGTTTATGGCAAAATTGTGTTAAGTTTGTACTTTTCCCAATGTTTTGTGCATATCTCTTTATATGTCAGTGTTTTCCTGTCTCTATCTGCATTACTGTACGTAACAACAGCACACAATCTGAAAGTCCATTCAAATGATGGGTCCATACTATAAACAAAGCAAATGTGGTAATATCCATTTGAATTGAATTAACCTTCCAAATGCAAATTACTCTATTTACAGGCTTGATTGTAAGGCATTGGTTTTTGCTGCATTTATTTCTTTTTAACTTTGGATGATGCACAAGTCAATAGTGTTGATGTGTCCTTTATCCTGCCACCTATCGTTATTGGAAGTTGTGAGCAGTGTCTGTTATTATTTGTATCCAAAGGGCTTGGCTTCATACCTCCCATCAGTTAAGCAGCTATTGTGTGCTTCCAGATCAGAACAGGTGTTGTGACATCACAGGAGCTGCCATGGCTCTGCTGGGGATTCCGCTGGGCCTGCTGTTGACTCCCTGACAGGAAGGCCTGTTGTGATAACAATGGAATGATTCACTTGTCCCAGACAGGCCTCTCTCTCCATATTCCACAGCAGCCAAGTTTCCCAAGTCATTGCATCGCTGAGCCATGGGAGGGGCCTCTTCTATGAAGTGTACAGTGACACAATTCTGTGGGGCCTAGCAACACTGGGTACCAACTCAGGTATGTTCTGCAGGGGAGTTTCTAAGAACACAAACAGACATGTAGAAATGCCAAATACAGTTAATTTGGTGCTGGAACCTTTAAAGTGGAGGAGTCACACATTCTAAGTATATTCTCATGTATGATGCATGTTGCTTTGAATAGAGTATGACCAAAAATAAAACAGATGCCACACTAAAAGGCAGCTTGGTCAAATACATACTGGATGCAACTTCATATATCAAGGACAGCAGGTTCTTCAGAACAAAGTACAGTAGCTTTTAGAATGGGCCGGTTGGTAGTCAATTGTACTAACTGTACTATTAATCATGCAATCAGCCTGTTCCAAGTGAAATAAAGAGGCAGAGCCACCAGTGCAGGCAAACCAGGCCCCACATGGCAAGCTGCCAGATCAGGGGAAGCCAAGACAAACAGCTGCAGACACATGAACATGAGCAATCTGAATGCATGGCCATCACTTATCAGGGCCGAGCGGTGAGGTGGAAGCACCAAGAGTAGCAATAGTGTGCACTCTATATGGGTGCACCAAGCACAGACAGCACTGTGACATCGATGCACAGACAGCACTGTGACATCGAAGCACAGACAGCACTGTGACATCGAAGCACAGACAGCACTGTGACACCGAAGCACAGACAGCACTGTGACACCGAAGCACTGCACTGTGACATCGAAGCACAGCACTGTGACATCGAAGCACTACACTGTGACATCAAAGCACAGACAGCACTGTGACATCGATGCACAGACAGCACTGTGACATCTAAGCACAGACAGCACTGTGACACCGAAGCACAGACAGCACTGTGACACCGAAGCACAGCACTGTGACATCGAAGCACAGCACTGTGACATCGAAGCACTACACTGTGACATCAAAGCACAGACAGCACTGTGACATCGAAGCACTACACTGTGACATTGAAGCACAGACAGCACAGTGACATTGAAGCACAGACAGCACTGTTACAGCGAAGCACAGCACTGTGACATCGAAGCACTGCACTGTGACATCGAAGCACTACACTGTGACATCAAAGCACAGACAGCACTGTGACATCGAAGCACGACACTGTGACATCGAAGCACAGACAGCATAGTGACATCGAAGCACAGACAGCACTGTTACAGTGAAGCACAGCACTGTGACATCGAAGCACTACACTGTGACATCGAAACACTACACTGTGACATCCAAGCACAGACAGCACTGTGACATCGAAGCACTACACTGTGACATCGAAGCACTGCACTGTGACATCGAAGCACAGACAACACCGTGACATCGAAGCACTGCACTGTGACATCGAAGCACTACACTGTGACATCGAAGCACAGACAGCACTGTGACATCGAAGCACTACACTGTGACATCAAAGCACAGACAGCACTGTGACATCGAAGCACAGACAGCACTGTGACATCGAAGCACAGACAGCACTGTGACATCGAAGCACAGACAGCACTGTGACACCGAAGCACAGACAGCACTGTGACATCGAAGCACAGACAGCACTGTGCCCCCGAAGCACAGCACTATGACATCGAAGCACTGCACTGTGACATCAAAGCACAGCACTGTGACATCGAAGCAGACAGCACTCTGACATCAAAGCACAGACAGCACTGTGACATCGAAGCACAGACAGCACTGTGCCCCCGAAGCACAGCACTCTGACATCGAAGCACTACACTGTGACATCAAAGCACTACACTGTGACATCGAAGCACAGACAGCACTGTGACATCAAAGCACAGACAGCACTGTGACATCGAAGCACAGACAGCACTGTGCCCCCAAAGCACAGCACTATGACATCGAAGCACTGCACTGTGACATCGAAGCACAGCACTGTGACATTGAAGCACTACACTGTGACATCGAAGCACTGCACTGTGACATCGAAGCACTGCACTGTGACACCGAAGCACAGACAGCACTGTGACATCGAAGCGCAGACAGCACTCTGATATCGAAGTACAGCACTGTGACATCGAAGCACTACACTATGACATCGAAGCACTACACTGTGACATCAAAGCACAGACAGTACTGTGACATCGAAGCACTGCACTGTGACATCGAAGCACAGCACTGTGACATTGAAGCACAGACAGCACTGTGACATCGATGCGCAGACAGCACTGACATCGAAGCACAGACAGCACTGTGACATCGAAGCACAGACAGCACTGTGACATCGAAGCACAGCACTGTGACATTGTTTCTTTCTAATGACACATCTAGGAGTAGAGAATCCCCCCCAGCTGTCAGGAAAGAAGAGATTCCTCACTGATGGTCTGGAGAGCCGTTGGTGAAACGAGCAAAGAATCAGGACAGAACCAGTCACCTCCACCAACCACCATGTTAATGGGCCGTTGTGACAAGTGGCTTGTGGTGACGTCAGACCTTGAAGAAGTAGCACACACACACACACACACACGCACAGCTTGACGTCAGACCCCGAGGAAGTAGCACATACACACACACACACACACACAGCTTGACATCACACCTGGAGGAAGTAGCGCACACACACACACACAGACAGCGTGACATCACACCTGGAAGATGTAGCACATGCACACACACACAACTTGACGTCACACCTGGACAGGTAAACAGGACAGGTAATGGATTGTACAGTGTGTGATTGAATCACAGTGATGTTAAACAGGACAGGTAAATGGGACAGGTAATGGACTGCCTTTGTGATCAAGCGGTATGTGGTTTGCAGCCAGCTGGTTCCAGCTGTTTTCTAATTTAGTTACAGTCCTATTTAAACATGAATGTGCAAGTACAGCTATTTCCAACAGGATAGTGAACATACTGTAAGTGGATTACAAAAACCTCATGCATGAAAATAGGAATTTCACACATTTCAGAGACGTTAAACAACAGATGTACTTTGCCAAGCCAACACACTACTTTCAGGGCCCTGTTTTGAAATAATTTCAAAGGCAGAGACCAATTTTCAGAGTGGATTTTTTTTTTAAAACTCTACCAGCCCTGTGTCAGCCCCCCATCTTCTCTACCAGCTCTGTGTCAGCCCCCATCATCTCTACCAGCCCTGTGTCAGCCCCATCATCTCTACCAGCTCTGTGTCAGCCCCCATCATCTCTACCAGCTCTGTGTCAGCCCCCATCATTCTCCCAGCTCTGTGTCAATCCCCCATTATCTCTGCCAGCTCTGTGTCAGCTCCCCATCATCTCTACCAGCCCTGTGTCAGCCCCCAATCATCTCTGCCAGCTCTGTGTCAGCCCTCCATCATCTCTGCCAGCTCTGTGTCAGCCCCCCATCATTTCTGCCAGCTCTGTGTCAGCCCCCCATCATCTCTACCAGCACTGTATCAGCCCCCATCATCTCTACCAGCCCTGTGTCAGCCCCCCCATCATCTCTACCAGCTCTGTGTCAGCCCCCCATCATCTCTACCAGCCCTGTGTCAGCCCCCCATCACCTCTACCAGCCCTGTGTCAGCCCCCCATCATTTCTGCCAGCTCTGTGTCAGCCCCCATCATCTCTACCAGCTCTGTGTCAGCCCTCATCATCTCTGCCAGCTCTGTGTCAGCCCCCATCATCTCTACCAGCCCTGTGTCAGCCCCCCCCATCATCTCTACCAGCCCTGTGTCAGCCCCCATCATCTCTACCAGCCCTGTGTCAGCCCCCCATCATCTCTGCCAGCTCTGTGTCAGCCCCCCATCATCTCTACCAGCACTGTGTCAGCCCCCATCATTCTGCCAGCTCTGTGTCAATCCCCCATTATCTCTGCCAGCTCTGTGTCAGCCCCCATCATCTCTACCAGCCCTGTGTCAGCCCCCCATCATCTCTGCCAGCTCTGTGTCAGCCCCCCATCATCTCTGCCAGCTCTGTGTCAGCCCCCATCATCTCTACCAGCTCTGTGACAATCCCCCATTATCTCTGCCAGCTCTGTGTCAGCCCCCATCATCTCTACCAGCCCTGTGTCAGCCCCCCATCATCTCTGCCAGCTCTGTGTCAGCCCCCCATCATCTCTGCCAGCTCTGTGTCAGCCCCCATCATCTCTACCAGCTCTGTGACAGCCCCCATCATCTCTACCAGCCCTGTGTCAGCCCCATCATCTCTACCAGCCCTGTGTCAGCCCCCATCATCTCTACTAGCTCTGTGTCAGCCCCCCATCATCTCTGCCAGCCCTGTGTCAGCCCCCATCATCTCTACTAGCCCTGTGTCAGCCCCCATCATCTCTGCCAGCCCTGTGTCAATCACCCCCCACCATCTCTGCCAGCCCTGTGTCAGCCCCATCATCTCTACCAGCCCTGTGTCAGCCCTCCATCATCTCTACCGGCCCTGTGTCAGCCCTCCATCATCTCTACCAGCCCTGTGTCACCCCCCATCATCTCTACCAGCCCTGTGTCAGCCCCCATCATCTCTGCCAGCTCTGTGTCAGCCCCCATCATCTCTGCCAGCTCTGTGTCAGCCCCCATCATCTCTGCCAGCTCTGTGTCAATGCCCCCATCATCTCTGCCAGTTCTGTGTCAGCCCCCCATCATCTCTGCCAGCTCTGTGTCAGCCCCCAATCATCTCTGCCAGCTCTGTTTCAATACCCCTATCATCTCTGCCAGCTCTGTGTCAGCCCCCCAATTACTGCCGCTAATTACTCTTTAAGTGTCATTGCTCTACACTGCATACTGCATATCCATGAACTAGTAAAATGCCTTTTGAACCATGTATAAAAGGTGAATCCCATTTATTCACATCATAATAAAATAAATACCAGCAGACAGAATCCCCAATGACTCTTCCTCACCCACTCCCTGTACACTCACTGCTCGTAGCACCCTATCATTTAATCCTGATTGCTATTCCACTAAACTACTGATAGCCAGAAATATCACTCCCATAGAAACATCACCCACACCCCCATAGAAACATCAACCACACCCTCATAGAAACATCACCCACACCCCCATAGAAACATCAACCACACCCTCATAGAAACATCACCCACACCCCCATAGAAACATCAACCACACTCCCATAGAAACATCAACCACACCTCCATAGAAACATCAACCACACCCTCATAGAAACATCAACCACACCCCCATAGAAACATCACCCACACCCTCATAGAAACATCAACCACACCCTCATAGAAACATCAACCACACCCTCATAGAAACATCAACCACACCCTCATAGAAACATCAACCACACCCCCATAGAAACATCACCCACACTCCCATAGAAACATCAACCACACCCTCATAGAAACATCAACCACACTCCCATAGAAACATCATCCCCACACCCCATAGAAACATCAACCACACCCCATAGAAACATCACCCACACCCCATAGAAACATCACCCACACCCCCATAGAAACATCAACCACACCCTCATAGAAACATCAACCACACTCCCATAGAAACATCAACCACACCCCATAGAAACATCAACCACACCCTCATAGAAACATCAACCACACCCCATAGAAACATCAACCACACCCTCATAGAAACATCAACCACACCCCATAGAAACATCAACCACACCCCTAGAAACATCAACCACACCCTCATAGAAACATCAACCACACCCCCATAGAAACATCAACCACACCCCTAGAAACATCAACCACACCCTCATAGAAACATCAACCACACCTTCATAGAAACATCAACCACACCCTCATAGAAACATCAACCACACCCCATAGAAACATCAACCACACCCTCATAGAAACATCAACCACACTCCCATAGAAACATCAACCACACCCTCATAGAAACATCAACCACACCCTCATAGAAACATCAACCACACCCTCATAGAAACATCAACCACACCCTCATAGAAACATCAACCACACCCTCATAGAAACATCAACCACACCCTCATAGAAACATCAACCACACTCCCATAGAAACATCAACCACACCCTCATAGAAACATCAACCACACCCTCATAGAAACATCAACCACACCCTCATAGAAACATCAACCACACCCCTAGAAACATCAACCACACCCTCATAGAAACATCAACCACACCCTCATAGAAACATCAACCACACCCTCATAGAAACATCAACCACACCCTCATAGAAACATCAACCACACCCTCATAGAAACATCAACCACACCCTCATAGAAACATCAACCACACCCTCATAGAAACATCAACCACACCCCTAGAAACATCAACCACACCCTCATAGAAACATCAACCACACCCCTAGAAACATCAACCACACCCTCATAGAAACATCAACCACACCCTCATAGAAACATCAACCACACCCTCATAGAAACATCAACCACACCCTCATAGAAACATCAACCACACCCCTAGAAACATCAACCACACCCTCATAGAAACATCAACCACACCCTCATAGAAACATCAACCACACCCTCATAGAAACATCAACCACACCCTCATAGAAACATCAACCACACCCTCATAGAAACATCAACCACACCCCTAGAAACATCAACCACACCCTCATAGAAACATCAACCACACCCTCATAGAAACATCAACCACACCCTCATAGAAACATCAACCACACCCCTAGAAACATCAACCACACCCTCATAGAAACATCAACCACACCCCCATAGAAACATCAACCACACCCTCATAGAAACATCAACCACACCCTCATAGAAACATCAACCACACCCTCATAGAAACATCAACCACACCCTCATAGAAACATCAACCACACCCTCATAGAAACATCAACCACACCCTCATAGAAACATCAACCACACCTCATAGAACATCAACCACACCCTCATAGAAACATCAACCACACCCTCATAGAAACATCAACCACACCCCCATAGAAACATCAACCACACTCCCATAGAAACATCAACCACACCCCCATAGAAACATCAACCACACCCTCATAGAAACATCAACCACACCCCCATAGAAACATCACCCACACCCTCATAGAAACATCAACCACACCCTCATAGAAACATCAACCACACCCTCATAGAAATCTCAACCACACCCTCATAGAAACATCACCCACACCCTCATAGAAACATCAACCACACCCCTAGAAACATCAACCACACCCCTAGAAACATCAAACACACCCCTAAAAACAACAACCACACCCCCATAACATCACACACACCCTCACAGAAACATCAACCATACCCCCACAGAAACACACCACCCTTTGCATGTCCCTTTCAATGCACTGGTCTTTTTATTTGACTTTCTAAATACTTTTGGATTGCACTGGTATCTTCAGGAACTAATAGATGATACAGCAAAGGCCAATTGGTTTTGGATTTCTTCTTCTAACCAAATCCAAATTCCTAAGACAACTACTGTCCGCTGCGGTGTAGACTCCTTAGAATAACGAGGACAACTGCTGTCCACTGCGGTGTAGACTCCTTAGAATAACGAGGACAACTGCTGTCCACTGCGGTGTAGACTCCTTAGAATAACGAGGACAACTGCTGTCCACTGCGGTGTAGACTCCTTAGAATAACAAGGACAACTGCTGTCCGCTGCGGTGTAGACTCCTTAGAATAACAAGGACAACTGCTGTCCGCTGCGGTGTAGACTCCTTAGAATAACAAGGACAACTGCTGTCCGCTGAGGTGTAGACTCCTTAGAATAACAAGGACAACTGCTGTCCGCTGCGGTGTAGACTCCTTAGAATAACGAGGACAACTGCTGTCCACTGCGGTGTAGACTCCTTAGAATAACGAGGACAACTGCTGTCCACTGCGGTGTAGACTCCTTAGAATAACAAGGACAACTGCTGTCCGCTGCGGTGTAGACTCCTTAGAATAACAAGGACAACTGCTGTCCGCTGCGGTGTAGACTCCTTAGAATAACGAGGACAACTGCTGTCCACTGCGGTGTAGACTCCTTAGAATAACGAGGACAACTGCTGTCTGCTGCGGTGTAGACTCCTTAGAATAACAAGGACAACTGCTGTAGACTCAGTTGATCAGAATAATGAGGAGGAAGGGGGTTAAGATCTTAATTCAATTAGTCTGGAGTCTTGGCTTGAGGCTTGAGGCATTGGGGCAGCAAGCTTGCCAGCTTAGTGATCTAACACCAAAGATACCAGACTCCTGCGACTAAGCCTTTCTTACTGGGTTTATTCATCATCCATCTCCTGCCAGCAGCCTGCACAAGACAACAGAGCCCCTGACCTAGTAATTGAGTTTCAGTTGTAATGCCCAGAGCTCTGATGTGTAGATGACAGGATGAAAAGTCTGGTAGTTATCCCAGTATATAGTTGTTATCCTAATACTAAGATAACAAGACTCCTTGTCTACCCTGTTAAGGCTTAGCAAAGGGATTTGATTTGGTTATTTGGCATGTCTTATGGGAAGATGTTAGGATCAAACAGAACGGGCTCTTCAGATAATTTACACCACATGTGCCTTACCATGCACAGCAGGTATTCTTCCACAATAAAAAAAAAATATATATATATTTTTTTTTTTAAGAAAAAAACTTTTTAACTACTTTTTAGTGGTGGATCTAAACATTGACTCATCTGCCCCCATGTAATGGATTTATCTTCAGTCCAAAACAGCAGGTGAAGCACTACAATAGAGAATTCTTATGGGTTTGTCTGTTGTGATAACAAGCAACAAGCATGCCAGTGATAGTGATCACTCTGACAATACAGGGACAACATTAGATTGCTGTGTCAGCATAAAAGCTGCAAATAAACAAGGTTGCATTTGTTCTACGCTAAAAACACAATGTAAAAAATGTCTCCTGTTTAACTATTATACAACTTGATGTGTGCAATCCAGTGGCTCTTTTTGTATTCAATAGAACCTGTCATTCGATTGAATTGGTTCCAGGGGTCCATCCTGTGAAAATATCGGATCTCAGAGGGAGTTGTTAAACTACATTGTAGTTGCTTCATTAACGCTGTCAGGTACAGTAGTGTGTCTAAAACACCACAGTGCAGTACTGCACGTATACTATACAAAGAAAACCAGTGAAGTATTGCAACACAAAGCACTGTAATACAGTATTTAGCAATTTACAAAAAAAAGCATTCCAAAACCAGAAAGTTAAAGGCAGGAGGATCTGGGCCGAAATGGGTTTTTATTGTGGTGTTGTTTTTTTTTAAAACCAAATAATTATTTTTAACTTCAATTCTAATCTCTCAAGTTTAATACCCATCTTTAAAGGGGCTTGGAATCAGGTTTAAGTGATTCTTTAGAGGAAAGAGCATGTCCCGTCAGACCACAATAAATGGCACAGATGGTACTGACTACCTTGCATGCAGGCAATAAAAATGTGCATTATAAATATCATATGGGAGATACTGAAATTGAAGAAGGGATCTATGAAAAAGATCTAGGAGTTTATGTTGACTCAGAAATGTCTTCATCTAGACAATGTGGGGAAGCTATAAAAAAGGCCAACAAGATGCTTGGATATATTGAGAGCCATTGCGGGAGGGGCTGGCTCCCTGCGTGCTCTCCTGCTCTGCTAGAGAGAGCCATTGCAGGAGGGGCTGGCTCCCTGCGTGCTCTCCTGCTCTGCTAGAGAGAGCCATTGCAGGGAGGGGCTGGCTGCCTGCGTGCTCTCCTGCTCTGCTAGAGAGAGTCTTTGCAGGGAGGGGCTGGCTCCCTGCGTGCTCTCCTGCTCTGCTAGAGAGAGCCATTGCAGGGGAGGGGCTGGCTCCCTGCGTGCTCTCCTGCTCTGCTAGAGAGAGTCTTTGCAGGGAGGGGCTGGCTCCCTGTGTGCTCTCCTGCTGTGCTAGAGAGAGCCATTGCAGGGAGGGGCTGGCTCCCTGCGTGCTCTCCTGCTCTGCTAGAGAGAGCCATTGCGGGAGGGGCTGGCTCCCTGCGTGCTCTCCTGCTCTGCTAGAGAGAGCCATTGCGGGAGGGGCTGGCTCCCTGCGTGCTCTCCTGCTCTGCTAGAGAGAGCCATTGCAGGAGGGGCTGGCTCCCTGCGTGCTATCCTGCTCTGCTAGAGAGAGCCATTGCAGGGAGGGGCTGGCTCCCTGTGTGCTCTACTGCTCTACTAGAGAGCTATTGTTTTTAGAAGCCTGTTAAGCCGTTAAAAGTATTTTATTTTTGATTGGTTTGGGAGTGTTGTACTGTATATGACAGATTACACTGAATTGTGCTGCTGTCTGTAGTAATACTAAGATCCTGTACTGCATTGTTTCATGCATAGTGTCGACTAGTATAGGTCAAAGGGTTGAGTCAACAGTGCATCCTGACTATTATTACAGTTTTCTGGACTGTATATAGGAACATTTCTGTAACTAAATGTACATTGAAAACAGTTACCTGAAAGCCCACAGCAGCAGAAAAGTTTACATTTCTAGCATGTCTGTCATCAATCATTTCATCAGTGTGTAGAAATGTGCTGGGGAGAAGCTTGTAACAACATACAGCATGTCCCTGGCACAGACCATATGGTCAGTCTGCCTCCAGCAACACAGCTGTAAATAGATCCTCACACCTTGGGACAATGCGCTATCAGTGGGATACCTGCCCTAAACACTGCTTTTACAATACATGCCATTGTGTGTTTCTGTTTGTAAACAACCTACTAACAGTTTGCTGATGAGCCGTCTGTAATTATTGTACTGTTTCTAAACGTAGCTCTTCACAGGTTTCCATCTGTATGGTGTTTATATAATGTGTCATGTACAATATGACACATTTTACCATTCACTGTTATTTAAAATATTTATACTGTATAAAACGGCACTGATAGAAGGTCTCGAAGATCAGGCTCTGGATGCATAAAACCCCTTCAGTATCAAGTTTAAGATGAACACTCCAGGATACATTGTACCTTATCTAGGGCACTGGTTTAACTGTGTTAAGCTTCTTTCTGCAATATCCTTATCCTCAAGGAACACTTAAGTAGAAAACTAGCAGGGAGTTTAACTTAAGGGCACAGATCTTCTTTATGCAACGCTCCACTTCAGAGCATGTTCCTTCAAGGACGCCAATTCACTGCACATTGTTAAACACAACAGTAAGATGTTTTTCTGATCATGTTTTAATTGGCAGTGTGGACTAGATTGTGAAGTCCAGGAGCTCTTTTTCAAATGCCACTTGTGTAGAGATCGTTGAAATGCTTGTTTGAAAGCAGGGCTCTATGCTGTAGATGTATGTTGTATTTTAGTATTGTATTGTTTACAGTGCGTTTGCAAGATTAAATACAGGTTATTCCGTAGGTAGCACAGCATTGTATGGATCATTGTATGTGCCCTGCTGTCGTCATGCTCTCTCTTCTCAGCTTATCTTGCAAATAAGACCATGCTGGACCATACAAATGCTACAAACAACAGCAGTATTACAGTTACATACATTACAGTTAAATCTGTCCCCCCTACAAGCTACCACAATAAAAGCTCCCCTACAAACAATAACTGAAGATGACACTAGTACAAAAGCTAAGAGTCATCAAAAGCTGTATTTTGGAGCTGCTTGGTAAAGACATCAAAGACTGTTTGCTGTTTTGTTGAAACAGTGACCTGCCCAGAAATGGCTGTGAAACAGATGTTCTCCTGTCTGAGTGTACAGCTTCGGCTCATGGGCTTGGTTTTAAAATCATAACAGAAACAATGTTTTTCATTATTGTTTTGCTTCCTGAACCATTACAAAACGTGAAAAATGAATTTCTACACCTGCAGTCGCAGAATGTATGCAGCTTTGTGACACCACGGTTGAGAATGGGGGTAAAGAAAGGGTTTTAGGGGGAAGAGAAAGATCAACTTAAAACTTAGTTTAGAGTATGTAAACAAGGCTTTCCTTCTAATGAAAAAAAGACAAGGCCGAACTATAGAGGAATGTACTAAAAGACTTTAGCTTTCCATTGTGTATTTATTTGGGATTTAGAAAGGTTGAATTATATAATTGTGGTTTCAATCATACCTTAATGGAGCTGGTAACGATAGTGTAAATAGCTTATTTCATTTAGTGTACAATCCAGCAAATTCATGAGTATGCACCTTCTAATAATAAACGAAACTCATTGGTTAAATGTGAATAGGAGAATATATAACTGGGTTATTAAAATACAGAAGCATGTGCAGATTAGAAGCACTAATGGTCCAGGTCTCTGACCATCCAAGCATTCACTATAATAAAAGAAAACAAGAGGACCCAGAAATAAATCACTATGTGTAATAGTGTTAGGATGGCAGATGAATCAACACCAGATCAATACATACAATACCAAACGCATTATCGGTGTCAAGGGGTAGCAGTTACCACAGTTTCTAATACAGTAGAAAGGCTACAAGATAAAATTCTGGTACCAAGGAAAGAGACTTCTCTATTAGTATTCTAGTAATCTAAGGGATAGAATGTATTTACAATGTCCTGCTTTTTCTTCTAGTGGTAAAACACACAACTCTTTGTGCGTGGTAGTGATTTCTTCTCCAGAAGAAACCCACATTTGTATTAAATGAACTTTCAGAAAACACACTGTACAGTTACTCTTTTCTTATGCAATCAATCCAGTATTTGTTTCAACTACTACTGACCAAAAGCAGAGCACAAACATTTAACTGGGAAGCCTGGGAGCCTGTTAACTGGAATCTCTACAGAGAGACAATTCCCATAAACCTACTGCTGAATCTTAGCATGTTAGGTCATGTGCTGGTGCTGGTAAAATGGAAATTAGTAACCCATATTAATCTATGATCAAAGTACCCCTAGTGTTTACAGTTGCAGCAAACAATAGGAAGTATTTGTTTCCACTGTATAGTCTATTGTTTGTGAAAAGGATTGCAGAGAGAACTAGTTTACTAACACATCCGATGCAGTTCACAGTTTAACCCTATTGTGTGTTTTATCAGTCCCTTCAGGAGCACAGGAGTAGCCTAATCCCGGGTTCAGCTCACATTGATGGATGATGCAATCCATGGTGATTAGCTGTGGTTTATCTTGGCACAATAGTGCAGGTTGATAAAATTAACCCTTAAAGCAGTTAGCGTTTTTACAAACAGGAATTACCCCTTCTGTGCGTCTGCAGTGATCATTACTTCCCTACAGGCACTGTCAGCTGTTCACCAAAGACATCTCCCCTTAACTGTATATGAACCACATCAAGGTTTTAATTGGTGTGTAAACTGGGTTTAGCACTCTAACAGTGTAACATTGTGCTCTAGGGTAAGAGAGCACATTCGGAAACCAAATACTCCTGGCAATAGAGTGCTGTAGGTCAGCAAGTTTTACATTAATACTGTAATTTGATAAGCTCGAAATTAGATATATTTATTCATATTCGTAGTCCTGTGACTCATTTACAAGCAAGTGACTACACACATTTAAGGGATATTTACAGTATATGTACAGTATATCTACAGTTCCATGATATTCATTATTCTACATGTTTGACATACGGTATTATATGTTTTCATTGTTTCTGCTTATATCATTATTAACCAGGTTTACAAACCCAGCAAAATATTTTCATCAGGCTTACTAACTGTGAGCAGGTAAATGGGAAATCTAGCTATAAAATGACAGCTATAGAGGAGGCAAAAATTATAGCCGCACACCCCTAATGTAATGGTCATTAAAATAAAACAAACACCACCTCACTTAGGAATTCATTTTTTACATGTCTTTAGTTGTAAAGCACATTAGTTAATAAGCCTAATAAATACTGGGCTGGGTATAAACAACAACATAGAATTATAAAAAAACACATAGTACAGGATATTAAAACAGGTCAAAAAACAAAATATTCCAAACATGTAGCTGCCTTTAAGCTTTGTCTTCTCGAGTCTGCACATCGTTTCTCTAAAGGACACTTTCTTTGTTTCTTCGTTCTCAATCAGATCTGTTTATCTTTAAATTTAGACACCAAGCATGAGCTGCCTGCATTTCTTCCTGAAAGATTACAACTCTTTTTTTCATGGATAGCTGCTTCTCCGTGGAAGTACCTGCCCTCTGACTTAAAGAACAGTAAATATGTTTCAAATGTCCTGTATTAGCTTACACTGCCCACAATAATGCCAGCGCACAGAATACTGGCTGATAGAGAGGGCTGCTTGATATGCAAAGGTAAGGGATCTATCTGCAGGTCACCTCCAGTCCTGCTAGTGGACAGGGGGCTATCTGCAGGTCACCTCCAGTCCTGCTAGTGGACCGGGTCTATCTGCAGGTCACCTCCAGTCCTGCTAGTGGACAGGGATCTATCTGCAGGTCACCTCCAGTCCTGCTAGTGGACCGGGTCTATCTGCAGGTCACCTCCAGTCCTGCTAGTGGACAGGGATCTATCAACAGTATAAATAAAGACTGTAGCCTGGCAGACCTTGTTGAAATGGATCAGTCAGCTCAATTTCTCTTCCATCTTGTGACTTCCCTTTATAAAGATACTGAACATGATCTCTCTCTCTCTCTCTCTCTCTCTCTCTCTCTCTCTCTCTCTCTCTCTCTCTCTCTCTCTCTCTCTCTCAAAAGCTTTTTTTATTGCCCCCCCTATTTCTGTTAAAATTGGTTAACAGCAGGAGTCACAAATGTAAAAGTTGTGTTGAAGCACATTTATTCTAAAAAAAAAAGATTAGTTTCAAATGTCATTCTCTGCTCCTTATCTTTGTATGATGTTACAGACATGTATTATTATTATTATTATTATTATTATTATTATTATTATTATTATTATTATTATTATTATAGCTCAATTGAAACACATGGGGTTTCTCCCATTCATAAATCTGACAAACACTGATGCTGTTTGAAAGAAACGTGATCTTTTTTTCTGCTGATACATAAAAATAGAACTAATAAAAACCCCTTAAGGTGTCTGAACCCCCCTACTCCGTGTACAAAAGCACACACTTAGTTAAAGCTGAGGGTTTGTAAACAAAGAAGTTAAACTACTGTACAAAAGGTCATCTTTTCTAAGCGTTTCCTCCAGTGCTTTGAAAAGCATGGCACATTTAATACATGAAATGCAAATAAAAGAAATGTTTAATTGTTTGATGAGGTTAATCTACAGTGAGCAGCACCCGTCTTTTAAAAATGTACACCATAATAACTACCCCTTTGTTGTTAATATAAATCCTATTTAAAATAACACTTCAGGTGTGCTTCGGTTTTGTTTTAATAACATTGTGTTACATTAGCAAAGCAAACGCTGTAGGAGTTGTTACAAAGTTCAAATCCTGATACAGGAGTTAATAGATAGAATTCATTATGATTACAATCCTGATACAGGAGTTAATAGATAGAATTCATTATGATTACAATCCTGATACAGGAGTTAATAGATAGAATTCATTATGATTACAATCCTGATACAGGAGTTAATAGATAGATATCATTATGATTAAAATCCTGATACAGGAGTTAATAGACATCATTATGATATGAGTTATATTCAGTTATGTTACCCCCTTGTTTGCAACATTTGTTTGCCTGCAGTTTCCCGTTTCGCCAACAGATGTCCCCACCTCTGTTTCTGTTGACCTCAGTAGGGCAGTTCCCTGGCAACCTGTCCCCACACCAGAAGATCACACGCCACCAACTAACCCATTCATTACTAAGCAGCTTTCGAAGCTCCCCAGCTCTTTAAACCGCGAGACGCTGCACACCACACTACCGTTTCATGAAAACCCTCAGCCCTGAGCTGTGTGAAGATTATTATTATGGAATATGGAACAAAAAGCATTCAAATAATAACTTTAAACTTCTTTTTTCAGCCAGAAGCAGATAAACAAAACCCCATTGTATCAATGGTGTACCGGCTTCACATAACTGGCCTCCTTTCTCCTCAGGTCTGTTGCCCCAGCTCTCTGTTGTCAAAAGCGCACAGGGAATCTCTTTACAGAATGTGCTGTATATGCACAATACAATTTGAAATGTTTATATATTATATATAAATAAATATACCTAAATAATAATAGTAATAAACGCCCATAGCTTTGAATACACAGTCTTAAACTGAAGCACATTTTCCAGGGCCCGGCACACTAAAGAAGGGGGCGGGGGCGGGGCTGGGGTGGGGGAGGAGGGTACGGACGGAATCACGTAAAGGTCGAGCAACTTAATTATGAACTGCAGATGTAGTGTTAGAAAGTGGTATGGCATCAGAAAGTGGTACTTTGTCACACTGAATGTGGTACGCAGTCATATTTTGGTACAGGTGCAATCAATTGCGATCTGATGAGTGTTTTCCTATTCACAAACAGAGGTACCTTTACCATTAATTATACTTTTTTTTTTTGCAAACTTAAACTGGAAACAGACAATCAATTTATCTAAAAAGAAAAAAACAATTCAGAACTAACACGACAAAATGAGAAGTTCACCGCAAATTTGCACAAGTAAAAACGTACAATAACTGATGTATTGCATATGATAAATATTCTCATACTATTATCTTAACGGTGGAAAAACATGATAAATTCAATTTAAAAAGTTGTAAAAACAAAAACAGCATAACGTACCAGGTTTGAATAGGCGCTTTCCTGCTTTCTTGTTTAGGCATGCGCGATCTGAGTACCACTTTTTACCGCGTACCCGAAAATAGTACTACACCTTGTCCGTTTGCAGACTGCACTGTGACTGCACATATTAACACAAATAACAAAGTCGATCACACGAAACATTCATATTATGTCAGGTTTGATTACAACAACGATATTTATTTACAGCGCCACTCATCAAAGTACCTCAAAGCGCTTTAGTGAGTGGAATTAAGCGGTACTGTTGCTTACTGCTGTATCCTATTGTTTGGGGAAAAATTACAGCCTTAATCTTCGGCTCTTAAAAAAACACAAATATATTTAGAGAGAACGAAACTTGTATTATATTTATAACAGACACCAGGGTACCTGCTGGAGAATGTGGCATTAATAATATTAACACAGTTGATGCTGCATCTGCACTTTTACAAGGTAGGCCTATTGTGGAGTTTTGGCAACTTTACATACAATAGACTTATGGGAACATACTAAGGAACAAAAGTTATACTTCTTGTATTTCTGTCTGCTAGGAAAACAAAGAACAAAAAGCATTGGAGCAAAGGAAATAGCCGCCTCCCCTTTAAGCATTTGAGCCGCATGAGGTGGAGAAACAGCTGAAACTGCAACCTGATCCTGTGGGAGTTTCTTTTCTTTTAACGTTGCTATCCCTCCTCTGCTCTCATGCACTTCACGTTTGCAAACAGACCACGGTGCAAAGGACTGACTGAATGAGTGAGTGAGTGAGGGAGCAAGGGAGCACCGGGGAGACTTTCTACTGTGAAACTGACTTGGAAAACAAAGTAGAGTTTTTTTAGTCATTGGGGAAACTCGAACTAAACTGGAATTTGACAACTTGGATACCGACAGCAAGTGCTGTAATATCGAGCTTCTTTGCAGGGATTCAGCGTTTGTCATTGTCGGTAATTGGAGGTCGCGTGAACACATTACTCATTAGCCATGGATCCAATAACAAAGTGGAGCCCTAAACACGTTGTGGACTGGATGAAAGGTAAGGGATATGTTGAAAGGCAAGGTATATACTGGTATTACTTTTTAGGGATAAAGGTGTTAATAGACAGCAATACCAAATGGAACGCACAAAGAAGTTGTACTTCAAGGCAAAAGTTAAGAATTACTTTCGCTGAGTTTCGGGACTTCAATGAAACCAGAGAAACGGGAATTAACATTCACCTTCTGTATTATTATTATTATTATTATTATTATTATTATTATTATTATTACGTTTTAAATAACGATCATACGTATGTATATTTCTGTAAATGTCGAACAGTAAAAAGTTCAATAAAGTTAGTCAAACAAGTTCACCCCGTAAGACCATTACTCCTTAATAGCTACTTTGTAATGCTGTAACCTAGTTAAGGATTTGAAGGTAACTTTCAAGCAATGCTGTCTGGCTGCATTGTTACAAAACTGCTAAACATATTGAGCCGTCCACGATCTAGTACTCTTTAAAAACATACCAATTCCAGTCGTAATAACTGTGCCTTTTCATTTTCTTTTTCGAATGATTTGACAACACGTCTCAAATTACTGAAGAGTGCTAATAAAATTGGGAAACTTTACTTTTTGAAATGCTATCGTTAGTAAATAAACACAAGCTGAGAGAAGGGAGGGTTTGGAGTCTCCTGTGTAGCAGCAGATAACTGTTTTAACATGTAAGGCAGGCATGTCGCTTTGCTGAAATAACATCCTGAGTATGCTTAGTGGGGAAAAACAAACACAAAAATATATATTTAACATTGACCAAGTTATATAAAGTCAGTTCCACCAAAAATGTACTACTTCGGGTCTCTTCTCCCCCACCACCCCCACACACACACTATTGTGGGATTGTGTGTCTTTGCTACCTGCCTCTCTTAAACAGAACCGCTGACCTTCAATCCTGCAGAGAAAAGGTATTCATTTCATCATTCTGTGCCAAATTTGAGAGTGGGGAATGTTGCAGTTCACGCACACCTGTGCCATGGTATAGCGAGTTGTCACAGTGTCAGCTAGATTACCAAGAACTCTTTTAGTTTTGTTGAAAATTAGGAGCACAGTCACACGGTCATGCAAGGCGTCCAAGCAAGAGCAAATTGAGTAAGACTTCAGAGTGAATTCAAATGAACAGAAAGATCATCACCGACGTGGTTCAGGCTTTCCTTTCTGTGTCTTTTCAAGTATTTCTTGCTTGAGATTCCTGTTTTGAAGTGCTCTAAGCTTTTAATAACTATGCCTTTTGAGAACCTGTGGATTTGAAGCAAAAGTCCTAAGGGAACTGTTAAGTCTGATGTCATATTAGAAATCCGAACTTGTCTGTTTTCCATAAAGGAGCATGTATAGGTTTTCCAGCTTAGCAGCATTAAGCAGTTTCTCACGAGGGCCAGTGGAGCAGTGAATGCAGCTGGTATATGAAAGTGTACATTGGCAGCTTTGACAGTCATTGTGCCTGATCAAACTGCTTGCTGTTTGAGGGCTGAAACTCAATGTCTTTTTTGTTTTTGTAAGAGATTATTGCTAAATATGCATTTATACTTTTAAACATGTGTATCTTTGGCTGCGTTCCAGACAGCAGCTCATAAAGCCACAACAGCTAACAGATGAAGAGGACTTTGTCCAGTAGCCACATTTGCAGACGCATTAATGCATTTCCCATCCAGATAATCATGTGTCTTTCAAGGCAGTAACCTCTAATGTTAAATTGGGTCTTCTCAGAAGAGGGGGTTATTTTGACAAGTCACTGTATGTCGTGCCAGTAAAAAGGTATAGATAAATGAAAATTGTATGGTAAAAACAGCTGCAGGAATTCCCATTGCCTCTGCACACAGGGGCAATGTCTTCCTAAACAATCGCTTTTGTTATCACAGTATTCAATCAGGCAATACCATTTTCAACAAACATGTATGCTTGTACTGGACTTTCCCAATATGTTGCTGATGTGCTGTCTCCAGCAGTTACCACTTACATGGCTGGTATGTGGTGAGAAAGGGCTCTGATCCTGGCCCTGCTTACTCTGTTTGCGTGTTTGCGTGTGTATGGGTAGAGTAACACCATCGATTGACTGTTACCACTTACATACTATCAACAGTTGACGCATCATGGCAAAAGTAGACTACAGTATGTGTGACGGAGGACTGGTAAATGTGAACAGCTAGCTGAAGCCCACTTTTATCCATGGGAAACACCCTGTGACATTCTTCTACTGTGTGTCGAATGAGGTGTCAACTGGCTCAGGACAGGAGTGCAACATTTACATTTTGTTTGCATTCTCATTTGCATTTTGTCGTTTGACTGTTTAAAATAAACCGTGGACTGGGATGCAGTGTGATTCAGTGTGCTGTGCTTTGTTTGTTTGATACTTTGTAGATTGCAATCGATATGTTGGTAAAGTTAAAACCTTAACAGTAAAATGTTACTGTAGTAAAACTACTACATTGAGGACGTTGTAAATCCATTGTGGTGTCAGTGAAGTAGTAGGAAAACTCCATTTTAGTCTTGAATTGTTGTGTCAGAGTAGCCTTGAGGCATTATGATGGGAGAGGAACCCACTCACATGTCCACCATACCAGATGCCTATTGTTTCAATCAATCTTTATTACTTTCACCCTCTTTTAAAATGAGTTGAAATTGCCAGGTCATTAGCCTGCCTTTTTTTGTTTTTGCAGAATCTTCTCGACGGTTCTAACCTGAAGGCATGTTCCACTGTGTTTCAGTTTCTTTACTGCCTTAATTATGCAATGACCCAGTGAAGCGCTGCTGTCATACAATCCATAAATAGTTCATGGTTTAATAATTAAGAGCAACTTCACTTCAAAAACCTTCTACTGTACACTTAGGACAGTTAGTAAATTTAAACATGTTTTTGTGGATTTACAATTTTGTTCATGATTATAAAACATTTTATCTCTGATCTATGTGTTTGTTTGTTTTTTGCTGGCTTGGCCCGTACACGACCAAATGCATAAAGCAGTGCATGTAACAAACTGAGAGGGGTTGGGGCTGTATTTGTTTGTTGGCTAGTTTGTGTTCTAACCTAGTGTACCATTCAGCTAGTTCACATGGGAATCCAAGCTTGCCCTTTCTTTCTGTTCTTGTCAGAGCATTTCAAGTGAAAAAAAATCCTAGAGATAATTTCAATTCAAATATGTAAACCCTTGCATAACTCAATTAGGTCACTCTAAAATCTTCAACCCCCTTCCTGCAAGTATTTAGTTTCATTGCATCCTCCAGATACCCTCTAATCTGTCATTGTGTTAAAATTGCAAGAGCCACTCATAGCCTTGCTTCTGGCTTTGAAATCTGCACAGGATGGCAGATGTCAATAGGGGTGCTACAGTAGCGGTCCGCATCACCAGTGTTATGTGGATCTCAGACTGCAGTCACAAACCAGATGGAAACAGAAAGAAGGATGTTTAAAATAGACAGAAAGCATGTCTTTGAAGCGTTGGAATTGATATACAGTGATAATGCCCTGTACTGTAGGACTCCTAGAGCATCCTCCAGTTCTTCTTTCCAGTTGGCATTGGTTCTGTTGTCAGGATCTCCTATATTTATTGCTGAACACTATTTTGGTTTCATATCTAAAGAATTTGTTTTTCTTGGCTCAGACACTGTAACCCTGTAAGGGACATGTTGTACCACAACTAAAATTGCTAACATTCTTATTTTTGCAATCAGGTGCACGAAACAGGCTTTCAAATGTACTGAGATTGTATCTGGTCATCCAAGATGTCAGTTTCCTTGTGATACTTGAGTCACTTTCAAATGCATTTTAAGAACCTTCAATTCCTTAAGGGGTTAAGGTTGGCAGGTTTGTTTCATAAAAGAAATGCTGCTGCCTTTTAAAATGTCTCTGACCATCATAGATTGTTCTCTCTGGGCTTTCTCATTGGTTTAGCCCTGTTCTGAGTTTCCAGTATGTGAAATTACAGAAGAGCAGTAAAAACGTAGCGGCACACAGCAACCCATCAAGCCCAATACGTAGAAGTATGTATTTGAAAATAATATATAATAAATAGATAGAACAAAATTGTGGGCTGATGTAACTTGTTCATTTTTTTAAATTATTATTTGAACCATAATATTATCAGCATTTACAAAATAAACAGTGGATGTAGTTCTCTTCATTTTGGGTCCATGCTGTGTATGCTTTCTCCGGTATTTTTAAACCCTCTTTAGCTATGTCTGCGCTCTTGGGTTATAAGAAGGAGGTGCACCTGGATACTTGTGTTTGTAGACATAAGGTTGTGGCTCGAATATCTGTAAAGAAAGGTTGCTGGTTCAGAATACTTGTCAAGCAAACAACAATGCCCTTGTAAAAATAACACTAGGAAAGTGTAGTGGGAAAACTTCATTCTGTTGGTGTTCATTAACCACACAAACCTCAAGCTGTCCAGCTTTCCTTACATAAAGTAATTATAATGAAAAGTTGTGCAGCGAGGTAGAATAAGTGTGTTGCACTCTTACCTCGTGATAATCAAATGTAGACAATTATATGTTTATAGCCAACAATGTTATTCCATTGTACTGAGGCCCTTGTTCTGTAAAAATGTTTTGGGGGCTGATTTCCACTGAAACGAACGAGTGGTGAATAATAGCCATTGTCATCTGCACCCCAAATAGTTTCCACATGGTAGGGATTGAATCTCAGCCAAGTCCAATTAAGAAGTTATCCAGTTCCTTCATGGGAGCCAAGGGCTGCTTAGATCAACTGCCTAGTGTGGGAGCAGACATCGGAGCACTCCTTACTGAATGGAGAGAGCGGGGCTGTGATCATTATTTAAACAAGCTTACCAAAAAAAAAAAGACAAGAAAAAGGGGAGAGCCCGTGAAGTTAAACAGTGGGTTTTGTAACTAAATATTTCAGACATGTGATGTAGTCATGGGACAAACGATGGCTTCTCCACGTTTACCACAGCTAACATACTGGAACATGTGTGAGGAATCAGTGTTAGTAACACTGTGCTTGTGCACCATGGCCCGGTGCAGATTGTTATGTGAGGAATCGGCGTGTTAGTAACACTGTGCTTGTGCACCATGGCCCGGTGCAGATTGTTATGTGAGGAATCGGTGTGTTAGTAACACTGTGCTTGTGCACCATGGCCCGGTGCAGATTGTTATGTGAGGAATCGGTGTGTTAGTAACACTGTGCTTGTGCACCATGGCCCGGTACAGATTGTTATGTGAGGAATCAGTGTGTTAATATTTCTATTGTGGATTGATAGTGAAGGAAATGGTTTTGATCTCTGTTTATGATATTAGCACTGATACAGTGTCTCCAGATGAATACAGAGTTGACTGCGTTGCTTGAGCCGGCATCTCTATTGTGGATGGATAGTGAAGGAATGAATTGGACGAGCTCAGTTTGGTTTTATGGAAACGAGCGTGTTTTGAAAAGCATTCCACTTCCTGAGCAAGCCCAGTACATGCACTGAGCTGGAAAAGTCTTTAAGATGGGATCTGTGGAAAATTCACAGGTCAACGAGCTAAGGGGATTATGGCCCATGCTGTGGTAAAGAAAATGGCATTTCAGTGTTTAACCTGCTGCTAATGCTTAACATCACCTCTGCTGCGTGAAAACATACAGATAAAAGGGGCCCATGAGTCAGTGTCGGTTTTGCACAAGAGCACAATCACCCAGAGCACACCGTTGGCCTGGCCAGTGGAAATGGATCAGAGATAACCATACCCTCCTCCGTGCACACGCCACACCCCTCTGTGTCAATCCATTTGAAAGCTGCTGTCTCTCAATGTAAACACGGGGAGGTACAGTGGGGTTCTACTGTTTTTAATGAAACACTGTGTTTGAGCCACATGGCTGCCAGGACACTATTATAAACAAGGAGCTTGCCATGATCATGGTCTGTGGTCTGATATATTGTACCGGCTTCAAACAGAAAAAGCATGTGTGCTCCAGTGGCTGTTTTGCAGCGGAGTGCCAGCTTCAAACAGAAAAAGCATGTGTGCTCCAGTGGCTGTATTGGAGCAGAGTGCCAGCTTCAAAAAGAAAAAGCATGTGTGCTCCAGTGGCTGTATTTCAGCGGAGTGCCAGCTTCAAACAGAAAAAGCATGTGTGCTCCAGTGCCTGTATTTCAGCGGAGTGCCAGCTTCAAACAGAAAAAGCATGTGTGCTCCAGTGGCTGTATTGGAGCAGAGTGCCAGCTTCAAAAAGAAAAAGCATGTGTGCTCAAGTGGCTGTTTTGCAGCGGAGTGCCAGCTTCAAACAGAAAAAGCATGTGTGCTCCAGTGGCTGTATTGGAGCAGAGTGCCAGCTTCAAAAAGAAAAAGCATGTGTGCTCCAGTGGCTGTTTTGCAGCGGAGTGCCAGCTTCAAACAGAAAAAAGCATGTGTGCTCCAGTGGCTGTATTGGAGCAGAGTGCCAGCTTCAAAAAGAAAAAGCATGTGTGCTCAAGTGGCTGTTTTGCAGCGGAGTGCCAGCTTCAAACAGAAAAAGCATGTGTGCTCCAGTGGCTGTATTGGAGCAGAGTGCCAGCTTCAAACAGAAAAAGCATGTGTGCTCCAGTGCCTGTATTGCAGCAGAGTGTCGGCTTCATGCAACCATTATAAAACATTTAAACAAGCTCTCTAGTAGCTGGGATTAACCCTGTAATGCCCATTTCTGTATCCCATGTGATCCAATGCTTAGCCACCCCTCTGTATTATCAGTTTTTTAAATCCTTCCTCACAAGCCAGAATTTTTCATATGCAGTACATTATGAGTTACCTTACAGGAGGAAAAAGTGTTTTGTACAAGAAATTGAATCTATTTACATTAATAAAGCAGCTTTTCTTATTTAATAAATGCTCAGGCATTACAGGGTGTTAATTTCAAAGACTCCTCCGACACACACCTAAGATCTAAGTGGTTTCTTAGCATCTTTTAAACATTGCATTTATTCCATCACGCACACACAATACAGCGATGCACATATCTGCAGTGTTCAATACGAGCGCTTCATACAAGAAGCATTGTGACTGGTGTGTGCCATGCACACGACAGTGAATTCCATTGGGTCATGACTGTTCAGAGACCTCTCGGACCGTATTCAGACACATTGCTCACATATTGGCCCTGCAGTACACAGCATTGGTCAAGACAAGTCAGCCTCATAACATTGCAAAGTTTTCTGAAGTTGCTGTTCAACAGGTATTGGATTAGCATGATTGTTAGGCGGCTCCCGATCTGATTTCAAATCACTTCTCCACGAAAGGCTTATATGCTGTGTTTGACCTGCTAGCAAGGCTGTACTTGCATGTGTCGTAGGGATCAGAACCCTTCTGTTCTATGGGTCCGGTGTGCTCTTGACATGTGTAGATGAAATTGCCATCTTATAAAACCTTTTTGTAGAATTGTGTAATTACTTCTTGAAAAACATAGCATCATAAAATGTTTGACTGAAGGACAGTAAAAAAGTACTTTCTTTGATTAATTGCTGGGCTTAAAGGACACAATGAGTAGAAGCTACTCCCAGTTTGAGTAGTGTCTCAGACTGGCTGCATGTCTGAGCGAGCTTGGGTATTTTTAACTCTGGGCAGGTGCAATTACAGATATCATTTCTACAAACACTAATCTGCTGGATGTGTTCTGTTAATGAGGTTTTAACTTGAACATTGTGTAGGGATCAGAAGCCTTCTGTTTTTAATAGTGCTCTGTGAACTGTCCTTGTACTCAATATAAGCTATAATATGAAAGCTGGTTAAACATACCGTGTCTTTGTTTGATTTGAAACCGTGCCTGCATAATTTTTCAGCGGGGGGAGAATGTGTTTTGTGTAAAGTAGTATATTGGCCTACAGTTTCTATAGACATTTTCAGCTATATTAATATGTATAATCTTTTTTTTTTTTTTTTTTACAGTGAGGCCCAGTCTTAACTGCCAGATGAGTTTGACACCCCTGTCCTAGATAAATGTACGAGGGTGTATATTAAGTATAAAGTATATTGCACTTTTTTTATACATTTTATATTTAGGGCTGGTGTTCTATTTAATTTAAAATACAATATTATGATGTAAAGGTGATGAGATACAGGGTTTTTTACTGTTTGCCCCTGAAAAGTTGGTGCAGACAGGAGAACAAAACCATTCTGAAATCACGGAAGTATTTTTGTTCAGCTGTGAATGAAGATGTCCAGACTTGCTTTAAACACAATGCAGTTGTTTTAGAAACTGCGTTTTAATAAGGTTGTGCTGAAACTGTTTTGATCAACATTTAATTGACTGCTGGAAGACCATCTTACCTCCTTTTATTTAAAGAAACTATAATATTGTTTTCTTTTGTTTACTGTGCTGACAGTTAAGTACTTGATAATGAATGCAGACTGCTTTATTTCTGCATGTCAATATGGAAACCCAGCACTATGGCTATGAATATAGAATAAGGTAAATGGCACCAATTGCTTTAATTGCTGTCGTTTAAAAGTTGTTCTCACCTCTGGGCATTTGACCCTTTGTGCAGAATTCCTGCGCTCACACTGTCTGTAAGTAAAGGAAAGGGCCTGGGCAGCACCAGGCTGCTTAATGACCCTACCCCCTGCTGTCTCCCCTGAAGCAAGTGAAGTCCGGTTCACACGGCACGACTCGGGCTCCTCGAGCACCTCTCAAGTTACAAGAGCTAACTCTGGAGCTTCAACACTGCAGGGAGACTGACTGTGCTTCATTACAAGGGAACATAAAAAGGAGTTTCCAATCGATGCTGGATTTACCACTGATAATACAAATGCAGGGTAAACACCTCACTGATAATACAAATGCAGGGTAAACACCTGTGTGTGGGCTTTCCATGCACTCGCATTTATGAGACTGACCGTATATACTATTGTAATGCATACTCTATTGTAATGTATACAGACAACAGTGTTGCTAGATCCACCCCGCCCACCCAAAAAATAAAAAATTGCCCCTGATACCTCTGGGAAAAAAATAGCTTAGTATGAGGACTCAAGTTCCTGTATTTCTAATTGTAAACACAAACAATTAGGCTGGTGAAGTGTTCAATACCTACTGAATTTATTAAGAGACACGAAAATCCTACTTCAGATAATTCCAGAAGCACATCACGTTTAGTCATATTACAGTAGATTCTTGTTGGAAGGTGTAGGTCAGATGCACAGAACAATACTGAAACAGGAACACTTTCTTTAACCACTATACTGTAAAAGCACATTCAGCTTATTGCAGTACTCTCTTTGCATGGTGTGACAGAGCACATGGACTGTGGTTTAGTGCTGGAGGAGGGGCTTTCTCTTGAGGCTGTCTTTCCTTCTGATACTCTAGTGTCCGTGTGCTGTACTGTGGTACCGGAAGGGTATATTATTGTTGTTATGACAAGTCAGCTGGATTTCATCAGCATTAGTCAGACTAGCACCAGCCTGGTTATATTCCCTTAAAGACTTTTCCACCTTCTTTAGAGCAGTACATTTAATTTGAAGTTTATATGGGTGTATTTCAGCACATACAGTAGTGTTGTGATAAGTGGTTGTTAATTATATATTTTACTGTGCATGATTCACATGCCCGTTCCACTTTATATGTGGTTTCTGTGCAGTTTATTAATAAATATATTAATACAATGCAGCAGTCTAAAGGCTATATTGAGACACGTACAATACGCTTCACTATGCTAAAAAAACAATACTTTTTGGAGTATAATCTATGTGAGAGAGGATGCACAGGACACCTTCATGGTGTTGTCACTGTAAAGATTGAAAATAAGACAGCAAGTAGAACAGGATCCTCTCAAGCTATGCCTTGTTTAATGCTTTGTGTAATCTTTTTCTTGACACAGGTGCTTCCTGTGCTTGCTTGCTTGCTTGCTTTCTCATTGTACTCCACTGAAACTGAGTGGGCGTTGCAGTCTCCTCGTGCCCTAGTCTGTGTGGTGAACAAACCACACTGGGAATTACTATGATTTTGGTTTCTGTTTCCCTGGGGGTAGGGGCGTAAATTCAGGTCTGCTTTTAAGAATGGTTTTGATGTTTTCCATCGATAAGATTTCCTCTGTACCTGTTTCATAGTGAATATGCAGACTGTGTGTCTTTTGTGTTCAGCAGTTTCTTTCTTTTTAGAAAAAGTGGACCTAACCGTTCATTTAAATCCCTGCAGATTGAAAAGAATTAAAGCAAGAAAATGGTTGTTGTAAGTCTGCTATTGCCAGTATAGCTGCTACCAGACTGGTCCAGTGGAACTGTGGGCAGATTGCCTGTGTTTACCCTGAAAACAACCTCTGCTGTGTGTGTGTATTTTATTTATATATATATATATATATATATATATATATATATATATATATATATATATATATATATATATATATATATATATATACACTACCGGTCAAAAGTTTTAGAACACCCCCATTTTTCCAGTTTTTATTGAAATTTAAGCAGTTCAAGTCCAGTGAATAACCTGAAATGGTACAAAGGTAAGCTGTAAACTTCCAGAGGTTAAAAAAAGTTTAGGTTACCAAAACTGAAAAATAATGTACATTTCAGAGTTATACAAAAGGCCTTTTTCAGGGAACAAGTAATGGGTTAACAACTTACAGCTGTTCTGCAGCAATGGAAGTAAATTAAGCCTTGAAAGTTGATGCTAACAATTCCTACAGGTGTCCCAGCTTTTGTTGATTACTTACAAACCCTCTGTCTGTATAAAAGCAGTGTTGGAACAAACTGTGTTACTACACCCTCTTAAGCATTATTTGGACAGTATTGTACTGCAGGAAGTAGTATATTGCTATCATAATGGCGAGAAAAAGGCAATTAACAAAGGAAGACAGACAGACCATTATAATCCTTAATAGTGTAGGTCATTCCTTTAGAGAAATTGCAAAGAAAGCCAAGGTGTCAGTGAGTACAGTTTCCTACACCATCAAAAGGCACTTGGAAACTGGAGGAAACTCTGACAGGAAGAGGTCTGGCAGACCCAAAGCCACAACAGAATCAGAAGACAAGTTTCTGAGAGTCAACAGCTTGCGTGATAGGCGGCTCACAGGACAACAGCTTCAAACACAGCTTAACACTGGTCGAAGTAAGCAAGTCTCAGTTTCAACTGTGAAGAGAAGACTTCGAGCTGCAGGTTTGACAGGTCGAGTGGCAGTAAGAAAGCCATTGCTAAGATGGCAAAATAAGAAAAAGAGGCTTGCCTGGGCCATGAAGCACCGCCAGTGGACTACTGAAGACTGGAAGAAGGTCTTATGGACCGATGAATCAAAATTTGAAATCTTCGGTTCATCACACAGGGTTTTTGTACACCTTCGAGTAGGCGAAAGGATGGTTCCTTGGTGTGTGACACCAACTGTCAAACATGGAGGAGGAAGCGTGATGGTCTGGGGCTCTTTTGCTGGATCCAGAGTCGGCGACTTGCACAGAGTGAGTGGCACCCTGAACCAAAACGGCTACCACAGCATTTTGCGGCACCATGCAATACCCTGTGGTATACGCCTAGTTGGTCAGGGGTTCATCCTACAGCAAGATAATGACCCAAAACATACCTCCAGGCTATGTCAGAACTACCTTAGAAGAAAAGAACAAGACGGTAGGCTTCAAATCATGGAATGGCCAGCACAGTCTCCAGACTTAAACCCTATCGAGCTGGTTTGGGATGAACTGGACAGAAGGGTGAAAGCAAAGCAACCTACAAGTACAACACATTTGTGGGAACTTCTGCAACAGTGTTGGGAAGAACTTTCCGAACAATATTTGATTTCCATTGTAGAAAGAATGCCACGAGTGTGTTCGGCTGTTATATCTGCAAAAGGTGGCTACTTTGAGTCAAAAATTTAGATTAAATTTTGTTAAACAAAACGATTCCATGATTTCTTTTTTATCTCCAATTGATTATTTGTTCTAAGCTTTAATTTCAGAGTACATTGAGACATTAAACTGTGTAAATTTCAATAAAAACTGGAAAAATGGAGGTGTTCTAAAACTTTTGACCGGTAGTGTGTGTATATATATATATATATATATATATATATATATATATATATATATATATATATATACACACACTACCGGTCAAAACCGGTCAAAAGTTTTAGAACACCTCCATTTACACACACACTACCGGTCAAAAGTTTTAGAACACCTCCATATACACAGTATATATATATATATGCTTGGAAGATTAGTGTTGGTTGTACAGTAGTTGTGTTTGGAGAGAGAACACTAAGAAGATTAAGGATGCATGTTCAGGTTCCTCTAGGGTTAGAGTTGTGTTTGGAGAGAGAACACTAAGCAGATTAAGGATGCATGTTCAGGTTCCTCTAGGGTTAGAGTCCTTGCATTTTCAAGTAGTGTTGCAGAGCAGCATCCTTTGTGAAGCTGCGGGGCTCACCTGGAATCTGCTTCATATCACAGTCAACCTTCAACCTGGAGCTTACCCAAGCGGAGATCATGTTTCCATTGCTTTCGTTATCAGACTGATCTGTTTATTATTGGATTTATGTATTTGTTTGGCCTACCTAACGTCTCTGTCCACAATAGCATGCTGTTTTAAATCAAGTACACTTTCACCATGTCTAAGGCAAATGTGAGCTGAAAGAGTGGCATCTTTCAAACCTAGCAATAATGGTCTTCCATTTAGACATGCAGCATGTGCATGACTCTGTGTTTTGAGTCTACAGTGGAGAGCATTTCCTGCTTGTTTAATCATGCAGCTGCCCCCCATGTCCTGCAGGAATTGGTTAATAAGCACCTGCTTATTTTTACTCAGTACAGCCCTCCTACCATGTTGTATTTTGGGGTTCCTATGCGTGTGAATACATATGGGAGGATATGTTCCAGTGTTATTGCAGGCGGCTAGTGTCTTTGAGCAGGGGAGGGGTGTGTTTGTGTGTGGTCGAGGAGTGGACTGTTTCCCTTGCCATCTGTCAGTAACTTTCAAGCTGTTGTCGTCCAGTCCTGACGGGATCACTTTGGTGGACTTGCTCTGCAGGCAGATTGGCCGAGCTGTCCCAGCTGAAGTCTTGAAACAGGGCGATATTGATTTCAAATCGATCCCAGGGAACCTAACTCGCATGTTGAACCTGTTGGAGAAGTCATTCCAAGTGGCTGCAGCTTGAGATATAGGTGTCTGTGAGGTCCTGGTACAACGGGTGGCCTTCATAATCGCCCGAGCCAGGATACCCAGCTGAAAGGCAATGGACCTGTATTACATTGTTGTCCCTCTAGAATTAAGTAATGTTTGTGTGTACATTTAAATTATTTATTGTTTTTGTTTATTTTATTAAGCTCTACAGTGTTTTTATATTTTTTAATTTGTTGTTTAACTACAGTAAGCACATACTTAATTGATATCATACACATTGAAATGTCCCCTTTTAAAGTTAAAGTATACAAACACCTGAGTGAAAAACACCACTATCTCTGATGTAATCTATAACATTGTAAAGATTTTCATCGTGTCACTTTGGGTCAGCCAGACAGTTTGTAGTTTTGGTTGCGTTGTGTTTTGACATTGCTCTGTTAATGAAGGAACACGTGAAAATTCTGTTTTTAAAGTGTAATGTATGCAGTTGTGAGCAGTGCAATTGCAGTAGCATCCTCATTCACACAGCAGCGTCGGATATCGACACAGGGTGATTTCAATGTGGTATTTCTAGACTATCATTACCATCTTAAAACTTAAGCAGTCACCTTGACTGCACCCAACACCACTGTGTGAATACACAAATTGGCTTTCATTAGAAGTAGCTTCTGTTAAGCAACTGTTAAGTGTTTTATAGCACTCTAAGCACTCTTTGAGTCTATGGGATACATTCACAAAGCTTTAACCCATGAGTCTTTTTCAAAGCTTGTTTTATGAATACAGTAAAGTTTTATATTTACTAAATCCTGTTCTTTCCTGTTGTAAATGAAACCATTAATAATCCAGATCAGTTTCATGGAAAATCGAAGTTGATTGTATTGATAAAGACAGACTTTGAGTTACTTGCTTGCACTCTTGCTTCTGATATTGGTATTCGCTGGTACAATTTGCAGATTCTGTCAGTCCAAACACTCCAGGGCATTCACACGTAAATGTAAATTGTCCTTGATTTCAGTAGGAACTTTAAGGTTTCCTTCACACTTAACAAATAGTCGGGTTGTGTTTTTATGTTGTACCCTAAATTTATGGAAAGGGTACAGACCTGCAAATCCTCTACTTTCCATCGACAGGAAGACCTGGAGTTCTTTCCGAAACAGCAGGTTCCAGTCAATTAGATCCCATTAGTGCAGGCATGTGGGAGATTCTTTATCTGCACACTTTTGTGGTTTGAAGTCCTGGGCACAAAAATGCTTCCAATTAGACAGTGTGCCCTGATAGCACAGCCCTCCAGGAATGCTGCAGGTGACCTTCAGTTATGTAACTTCTCTGCTCTTCATTGAGTCTCAGCACATTTACACAAAGAGGAGACTGGTTATGTTTCAACACATGCAAATTGATAGCATTGAAATCTGTTGCTGTGGCACAGATTATTAAGCATGGTATAGAAAACGAAGAATAACAGTTAGACAAGAGCAGATATTCAAACAGAGAGAACTGAATGAGCAGGGAAGCCTGATGCATTACTGATACCTTGTTTGAAGACTATGCCTTGCCATCACTATCCTTCTCTTCATCCTTGGAGCAGTCTTCTCCACAATAGCCTGTCACTGTAATTCCAACAAAACCCAAAGGCATTGCCATCTTGGTGCTAAAAGGGGACATTTCAGTTTGTGTACTTCCTGTCCACACTGGGTTTAATACAGGATTGAGAGAGAACTCTAGCAAGACTCCCTGCTGTACTTCTTTACGCCAGGGAGTAACCAGGGTGTGAGTAAATAGCCAGTCCTGCAAGGTACTTTTGATATTGAATTTAAAATCCCATGTTAATCTGTGGATGCCATGTGTATGTGGGAGAGGAGGAGGGCACGGTGTGCGTGTGTGTGTGAAGGCAAGCATATCATCTCAAAGCAGTATTTGAATTGCACACACTCGCTCATTCCTTACTTCCTGTATCGGCCGTTGCCGTACACAGCAGTATAGTAGTCAAGTTGTAAAAGGGGATTTTTGTCATAATTTGAAAGACTTGCCCCAAAATAAAAATAAAAATTGTGGCATTGCTATCCTTATAACAGCTTTTAAGAAGCACCTAATACTCAAAAACAAAACACTGCTGTCCAATATTTGTGGAAAGGAAGCTGTATGCCCCATATTCTCTTCAATTAAAATACTGAGGCTGTGCTGAAGCTGTTCATTATGTTCTTGAGAGCTGACCACGTAATGGTAGGTGATGGAGTCAGAGCTGGGAACCCCTGTGTAATTTGAGGAGGCCTCCGGTCTTATCTGGTACAGTATCTCCAGTGCCTGCTGAAGAATAAAAGCATTGTACAGGAAGTGCAGAGTTAAGCTCTGAGTCAGTATTGGGGAATTTTAAAGGAAGGTTATGGTAGATTTACCACTTCTAACCAACAGACACGTCATCATTAAAGAATGCATGGGGCTTGTCAATAACAGGCTTTATTTCTGGTTCAGGGTTCGTTCTGAAACGTGAATCAGTGAGAAGATCCCTCCTGCCCTAATTGTCTTACTAAGCTTGGAATGGATCTTGGTAAGGATGACTGACCCAAAGAGCTAGGCCAGGCCTGAGTTCAAAGGAGTGTAAAACCACTTCAATCATCATGGATGGAAATGTTATTTGCTGGTTAATACTTTGCCAAGTCCCTTGGCTATATAATGATTTAGATTCTAGTATAGTAAGCAAACTTGTTAAATTTGCAGACGACACAAAAATAGGAGGAGTGGCAAATACTGTTGCAGCAGCAAAGATCATTCAAAATGATCTAGACAGCATTCAGAACTGGGCAGACACATGGCAAATGACATTTAATAGAGAAAAGTGTAAAGTACTGCACGTATGCAATAAAAATGTGCATTATAAATATAATATGGGAGATAATGAAATTGAAGAAGGATTCTATGAAAAAGACCTAGGAGTTTATGCTGACTCGGAAATGTCTTCATCTAAACAATGTGGGGAAGCTATAAAAAAGGCCAACAAGATTCTCGGATATATTGTGAGAAGTGTTGAATTTAAATCAAGGGAAGTAATGTTAAAACTTTACAATGCATTAGTAAGACCTCACCTAGAATATTGTGTTCAGTTCAGACAGGCTAGAAGAATTGAATCTATTCAGTCTTGAACAAAAAAGACTACGCGGTGATCTGATTCAAGCACTCAAAATCCTAAAAGGTATAGACAATGTCAACCCAGGGGACTTTCTTAACCTGAAAAAGGAAACAAGGACCAGGGGTCACAAATGGAGATTAGATAAAGGGGCATTCAGAACAGGAAATAGGGGGCACTTTTTTACATAGAGAATTGTGAGGGTCTGGAACCAACTCCCCAATAATTTTGTTGAAGCTGACACCCTGGGATCCTTCAAGAAGCTGCTTGATGAGATTCTGGGATCAATAAGCTACTAACAACCAAACGAGCAAGATGGGCTGAATGGCCTCCTCTCGTTTGTAAACTTTCTTATGTTCTTAAATCTTTTTAAAGGGAGTCCTGTTGGGATTTTCTTGTAGCGTTAATAAAGCCCACAGTGTTTACTAACCCTCTTCCAAAAAGACACTTCAGGTTATACATGTGCCCTTACGAGAAACTCCTAAAACCTGTTTCTGAACAGTCAGTACTGTAATAACATAAACAAATTTCCAGATTTAAAGCATTAATGCCCTTCATACTGTGGAGCTGCTGGGTTAGCTCTCTCCTCCAATAAGAGAAATGCATTTCCGCACATTGATGTTAACAACCTTAACATATCTACAGCTTGTCTAAGCATTGACTGGGTACCCAGAACCGCCTCTATATGCCTTGCCAGTATTTAACCTTGCTGCAAATTTGAACCATTTTCATATTAAAAGAAAAATAACCCTACTGCACTATTTTCATAGTATATTTGGATATTTGTTCCAGCACTACTGATTTTATATAAATAAATAAATAAATAAAGACCCTTTAAAGTTATGAAAGTGTTGGTAAATGTATCATTTTGCAGTCTATAGTCTGCATTTACAGCACTCTACCATGTGTTAATTTTGACTTGTACCATGGTGTACTACAGTAAAGTTTTCATAAAGGACAGGATGAACAACTTTGGTGTCTTCAAAGTCCTTGAATTTAATTCGAGTAACTTCTCAAAAGTTTGTTTTAATTTTCCCACAAAGTTTTGATGACCCGTCTTTTCCAGAACCTATGCTCTCTGTTTGTATTTATTTTTTTGTTTCTAAAAGGCAGTTAAGAGTTCTGCTTATTAAGGCACCTTTCTCTCTTTCTTTCTTTCTTTCTTTCTTTCTTTCTTTCTTTCTTTCTTTTCTTTGCAGGTCTGGATGACTCCCTTCAGCAATACATTTGTAGCTTTGAACGAGAGAAGATAAACGGCGAGCAGCTGTTGAAGATTTCTCACCAGGATCTGGAGGAGCTGGGAGTTGCACGGATTGGGCACCAGGAGCTCGTACTGGAATCGGTGGATCTGCTCTGTGCTCTGGTCAGTTTCATACGATTCCACAGTTTGTGGGAAAGTGCTTCCCATGGCTTAAAAACAGCTTAGAGCAGAACCTGTCAGAGCATCTGAACAAATGAAAGCCAGGGAGTTCAAGGGGCTCCGAAGAAATTGAGTAGTGGGGGTAGTCTCTTTTGACAGGTCAAATTAGCTTCATTGTTCAAATTAAAAAAAAAAAAAAAAGGCTGTGATTGGAATGTTCAGTCAGCTGTCTGCTTCACTGCTGTTTGAAGCCAAGGTATTTCATTCTTTAATGCTATAGTGTATGGAAAAGTCATGACCTTGAAATCTGACCCCAAATTCACAAACAAGATGGTTTATTTTAACTTTTTTAGGAAATTAAATACATTTCCGTTGCAGATATTTATTTACTATTTGCACATTAGTTTATCTAAATCATGAAAAGCTATTTGTTACATAGCGACCATGTGTCATTTGAATAGATTCAATCCCAGCCAGGGATCCCTGCACTGCTGAGATGATGGGAAAGAATGTTAAGTGAATCATGCTGCGTGAAATATCCAGCATTCCATTCCTTACAGCACTTTCTAGAAAATGTTAGCCGAGCTTAATAAGGAAAGGGATCGGGGCAGACAGGGTGCTTGACAACAGCATACACAGTCCATTCAAATGAGGGACAGCACAGCTACAGGGGAAGAGTCATTCAGCTGCTGCCTTTCTGTAATTAAGACCGTGATTGTCTCTCCCTGAATAATAAGTGGCGCTTTTTATTGGAGTTGCAACTACGCAAAGACTTCTCAGAAATATGGATTATAAACGCTGCGTCCTAAAAAAAAAAAAAAAAAAAAATAGTTAAGATGGTATTGCAAATTCGTTTTATTTGTTTGAGGAAACAAAACTATGAATTGGTTCATAACTGAAGAATAGTAACATTGAATTGTCTCCTTTGTGTAGCCACATGATGCAATAGAATTACAATCGCAGCATGTGGGTGCAGTTTAATGACATTACCTGTGTTCAGCACTACATGGAGCTTTTTTCTGGTTTCTATCAGTGGCATGTCTCTAGCTCCTTCTATAATGATCTGATTCAGGAGACATTTTTTTTGAAAGTCTCTGAACAATCTTTTTGTTTTTCTCCGTAGCATATTTTGTTTAAAAAGGTACTTCACCAGTATCAAGCACAGATGAAGGTCTACCTGTAGACTGTAATTAAATAGAATCTACCTGTAGACTGTAATTAAATAGAATCTACCTGTAGACTGTAATTAAATATAATATGCAGAGCTTGTTTCAGCAAGTCCTGATGAATCTACCAGCTGAAAATGATTTGGGATTGTGCAGTCTGTTACGTAATGCAGTATATGAACATTAAATTAGCTGTATTTGGCAAATGTGAATCTATTCCCGGAGTCCCGGCATCCTCACGGTGACTCCTGCCTTTTCACACGGCTCTGGCTGGGCAGTGCCTTCACAATGCAGTGAATCTATTCCCGGAGTCCCGGCATCCTCACAGCGACTCCTGCCTTTTCACACGCTTCGGCTGGGCAGTGCCTTCACAATGCAGTGAATCTATTCCCGGAGTCCTGGCATCCTCACAGCGACTCCTGCCTTTTCACACGGCTCTGGCTGGGCAGTGCCTTCACAATGCAGTGAATCTATTCCCGGAGTCCCGGCATCCTCACGGTGACTCCTGCCTTTTCACACGGCTCTGGCTGGGCAGTGCCTTCACAATGCAGTGAATCTATTCCCAGAGTCCCGGCATCCTCACAGCGACTCCTGCCTTTTCACACGGCTCTGGCTGGGCAGTGCCTTCACAATGCAGTGAATCTATTCCCGGAGTCCCGGCATCCTCACAGTGACTCCTGCCTTTTCACACGGCTCTGGCTGGGCAGTGCCTTCACAATGCAGTGAATCTATTCCCGGAGTCCCGCATCCTCACAGCGACTCCTGCCTTTTCACACGCTCTGGCTGGGCAGTGCCTTCACAATGCAGTGAATCTATTCCCGAGTCCTGGCATCCTCACAGCGACTCCTGCCTTTCACACGGCTCTGGCTGGGCAGTGCCTTCACAATGCAGTGAATCTATTCCCGGAGTCCCGCATCCTCACGGTGACTCCTGCCTTTTCACACGGCTCTGGCTGGGCAGTGCCTTCACAATGCAGTGAATCTATTCCCCAGAGTCCCGCATCCTCACAGCGACTCCTGCCTTTTCACACGGCTCTGGCTGGGCAGTGCCTTCACAATGCAGTGAATCTATTCCCGAGTCCTGGCATCCTCACAGCGACTCCTGCCTTTTCACACGCTCTGGCTGGGCAGTGCCTTCACAATGCAGTGAATCTATTCCCGAGTCCTGGCATCCTCACAGCGACTCCTGCCTTTTCACACGGCTCTGGCTGGGCAGTGCCTTCACAATGCAGTGAATCTATTCCCGAGTCCCGCATCCTCACGGTGACTCCTGCCTTTTCACACGGCTCTGGCTGGGCAGTGCCTTCACAATGCAGTGAATCTATTCCCGGAGTCCTGGCATCCTCACAGCGACTCCTGCCTTTTCACACGGTTCTGGCTGGGCAGTGCCTTCACAATGCAGTGAATCTATTCCCGGAGTCCCGGCATCCTCACAGCGACTCCTGCCTTTTCACACGGCTCTGGCTGGGCAGTGCCTTCACAATGCAGTGAATCTATTCCCAGAGTCCCGGCATCCTCACAGCGACTCCTGCCTTTTCACACGGCCTCAGCTGGGCAGTGCCTTCACAATGCAGTGAATCTATTCCCGGAGTCCCGGCATCCTCACAGCGACTCCTGCCTTTTCACACGGCCTCAGCTGGGCAGTGCCTTCACAATGCAGTGAATCTATTCCCGGAGTCCTGGCATCCTCACGGTGACTCCTGCCTTTTCACATGGCCTCGGCTGGGCAGTGCCTTCACAATGCAGTGAATCTATTCCCGGAGTCCCGGCATCCTCACGGTGACTCCTGCCTTTTCACACGGCTCTGGCTGGGCAGTGTCTTCACAATGCAGTGAATCTATTCCCGGAGTCCTGGCATCCTCACAGCGACTCCTGCCTTTTCACACGGCCTCAGCTGGGCAGTGCCTTCACAATGCAGTGAATCTATTCCCGGAGTCCTGGCATCCTCACAGCGACTCCTGCCTTTTCACACGGCTCTGACTGGGCAGTGCCTTCACAATGCAGTGAATCTATTCCTGGAGTCCCGGCATCCTCACAGCGACTCCTGCCTTTTCACACGGCCTCAGCTGGGCAGTGCCTTCACAATGCAGTGAATCTATTCCCGGAGTCCCGGCATCCTCACGGTGACTCCTGCCTTTTCACACGCTTCGGCTGGGCAGTGCCTTCACAATGCAGTGAATCTATTCCCGGAGTCCTGGCATCCTCACGGTGACTCCTGCCTTTTCACATGGCCTCGGCTGGGCAGTGCCTTCACAATGCAGTGAATCTATTCCTGGAGTCCCGGCATCCTCACGGTGACTCCTGCCTTTTCACACGGCTCTGGCTGGGCAGTGCCTTCACAATGCAGTGAATCTATTCCCGGAGTCCCGGCATCCTCACGGTGACTCCTGCCTTTTCACACGGCCTCAGCTGGGCAGTGCCTTCACAATGCAGTGAATCTATTCCCGGAGTCCTGGCATCCTCACGGTGACTCCTGCCTTTTCACACGGCTCTGGCTGGGCAGTGCCTTCACAATGCAGTGAATCTATTCCCGGAGTCCCGGCATCCTCACGGTGACTCCTGCCTTTTCACACGGCCTCAGCTGGGCAGTGCCTTCACAATGCAGTGAATCTATTCCCGGAGTCCTGGCATCCTCACAGTGACTCCTGCCTTTTCACA
The DNA here is from genome assembly GCA_030684275.1 of Acipenser oxyrinchus oxyrinchus. Classification (NCBI taxonomy): domain Eukaryota; kingdom Metazoa; phylum Chordata; class Actinopteri; order Acipenseriformes; family Acipenseridae; genus Acipenser; species Acipenser oxyrinchus. The sequence goes on along the minus strand of CM060252.1, from coordinate 1,227,816 downwards.
TGGCCTCAGCTGGGCAGTGCCTTCACAATGCAGTGAATCTATTCCCGGAGTCCTGGCATCCTCACAGTGACTCCTGCCTTTTCACACGGCCTCAGCTGGGCAGTGCCTTCACAATGCAGTGAATCTATCTTTCCACGGCTGTCCAGATGGAGTACAGTACATATTGCAACAGATGGACAAGTTTACACTAGGAAGATAAGTTTTAGTCTTTCTGGGTGTAAGATGCCACGTTGTACCTTGTCCCTCATCTGCACTGTATTAAAGGTTATAAAATGAACACTCCAGGGTAGTGCACTGAAGAACAGTTTTAACATCTGTCTGCCTGATAGTGTGTCTCATTATGTAGTTACCAAGTTAATGATTAAGGAGGGTGGAATGTTTGATTTGTTCCTGATGACTAGCTCTGGAGTGCTTTTTGTTTTGACTCAAATTAAACCACACGTGTACCTCCTAAACTGAAGGGGTTTTGATTTTTGTTTTGGTTTTTCCGCTGTAATTGTTTTCAGTATATTTATTTATTTTTAGTAGATTTTGCTAATTTGTTTCTCGACTGCTGAAAAAAATTCTCCTGCTTCCCCTGTTTTTTTGAGAATTGTTTCCTGACTGTTTTTATGCATCGGTTGAAATTGATGGTGTTTAAGCATCTGGACATTTAATCTATATCGGGGTTAACAGTCATCTCTACCTTTTTTGGCAAGCAGTGCAATAATTGGTGAGTAATGTGAGAAGCCAGGAAATATCCCATTATCACTGTTAACCCTTCAAAAAGCAGAATGACCGGGCGAATCACAGTGCTCCAGATTACATACTTCCAACAGCAGAAAGACACTGTGATGCTGAACAGTGCTTGATCAGAGGGGAATTAGTTCTCTGAATTCAGGAGTTTAATTTAGGTTTGAACATGCTTATGTTTTAAACCTATTTCAGATCTGTAGAGCTTACCAGAGGACCATTCCGATGCACACTTTTGCACTGGCATTGGTGACACCCGAGATGTGTGTTTAGATAAGAAAGAACCACAAGTTATATACCCTTCTGTACAATATAAAGCAGTGCTAAAAATACCCTTCTGTGCAGTATAATTATGGCTTCTGATTTTCGGTTTTAACTGATAAAACCCGATAACGCCCCCGATACAAAAAAATTAAATCGGTGGATAGCCAATAAACACTGGAAAACACCAGAAAAACTGTGGAAATGGTTAATTTATTCACATTGACTTTACCCTTTTCACATTAAAAAAAAATAAATAAATAAAACCTACTGCAAAAATCATAATAAATACATCTCCCAGTGCTGCTGGGCAATGTCCCGCCTTCCTGACTTGTATCTATCATTGATTCGTTCTGAATACTTTACTTTAAACCCGTCCCAACTACTGAGTGACAGCACATTCCAAATTTCTATTGGAGACTCTGCTTGCAAGATTTAAAACGAGATTACAATCAGGAATGGAGGCTTGTTAGCTGGATTTAAAGCTGTATTAGTTAAGATACGGAGGATTTAAAACAGAATTGCAGCAAAATGTACAAACACGCCTACACACAAAAACCCCAGAAGAATGTGCCTGTGACCATAGGAATTTCGTTGTGGAAGACAGCAAAGGAAAGAAGGTACAACTTAAGTGTGCAAGTACTGTCGAGTTACTATACCTATTTTGACACACAAAAAAAAACAAAAAACGAAAACACTAATTTCATACAGTATATCAAAAACGAAAGCCCCAAAAAAAAAGATTTACATAAAACTCGAAAATAGCTAAAAATAAGTACCGAAAAATACAATTAATAAAACCTGAAAAACAGAAGCCCTAAGCATAATGCAGTGCTAAAAATACCCTTCTGTACAGTATAATGCAGTGCTAAAAATACCCTTCTGTACAGTATAATGCAGTGCTAAAAATACCCTTCTGTACAGTGTAATGCAGTGCTAAAAATACCCTTCTGTACAATATAATGCAGTGCTAAAAATACCCTTCAGTACAGTATAATGCAGTGCTAAAAATACCCTTCTGTACAGTATAATGCAGTGCTAAAAATACCCTTCTGTACAGTATAATGCAGTGCTAAAAATACCTTTCTGTACAATATAATGCAGTGCTAAAAATACCCTTCTGTACAGTATAATGCAGTGCTAAAATACCTTTCTGTACAATATAATGCAGTGCTAAAAATACCCTTCTGTACAGTATAATGCAGTGCTAAAATTCCGTTATGTACAGTGTAATGCAGTGCTAAAAATACCCTTCTGTACAGTATAATGCAGTGCTAAAATTCCGTTATGTACAGTGTAATGCAGTGCTAAAAATACCTTTCTATATAGTATAATGCAGTGCTAAAATACCCTTCTGTACAGTATAATGCAGTTCTAAAAATACCCTTCTGTACAGTGTAATGCAGTGCTAAAAATACTTCAGTCTTTGGTGAAACACACACAAAGTAAAATGACTGCTCAAGGGGATTTGTTTTCAATCGAGTTCTCAAGCTTGACAGGGCTGAAGAACAGGTCATATGTCTGTTCTTTCAAACCTGTGTGAATGCAGATCTTTGTGGGCTTGTGGCTGAAGCACAATACTGCTGAAAGTGAGAACAGCCAAAACTGAAAGAATCCCATTCTAATAGCCCAGAACTGAATGAATCCCATTCTAATAGCCGAGTTGGCCTAAACAAATTCCTTCTGTTACATCATAGGCATTCGACAGTCTGAAGTATTGATGTCTTCATTGTACCCTGAGCTTCTCAAACATCATATTGTATTTTATACTGTAAGACGTGTGAATGAATGAATGTTTAGCTTGATTTATGTGATGAAATCTTTATGCTGCCCAAACGAAAAATGCAACTACATGTTTGAGGTCTTCAAGTTTGATGCTTTGGCTGGAGATCCAGAAATTAGCTAGAATGTATTTTTTGAGGTTCCAGTCCCTCTGGGGCAGTCCCCGTAGAACAGCCTGCTCCTTGCCTGTCACTGATAGATTCAGTACAGTCTGTGCTCAGTCCCTGTAGAACAGCCTGCTCCTTGCCTGTCACTGATAGATTCAGTACAGTCTGTGCTCAGTCCCTGTAGAACAGCCTGCTCCTTGCCTGTCACTGATAGATTCAGTGCAGTCTGTGCTCAGTCCCTGTAGAACAGCCTGCTCCTTGCCTGTCACTGATAGATTCAGTACAGTCTGTGCTCAGTCCCTGTAGAACAGCCTGCTCCTTGCCTGTCACTGATAGATTCAGTGCAGTCTGTGCTCAGTCCCTGTAGAACAGCCTGCTCCTTGCCTGTCACTGATAGATTCAGTACAGTCTGTGCTCAGTCCCTGTAGAACAGCCTGCTCCTTGCCTGTCACTGATAGATTCAGTGCAGTCTGTGCTCAGTCCCTGTAGAACAGCCTGCTCCTTTCCTGTCACTGATAGATTCAGTACAGTCTGTGCTCAGTCCCTGTAGAACAGCCTGCTCCTTGCCTGTCACTGATCAAGGGTCACACAATGAGTCAGTGGCTGAGGGGGGATTTGAACCGGGGACCTCCTGGTTACAAGCCCTTTTGTTTAACCACTGGACCACACAGCCTCCTTGGATATGATTCCTGAGAGCTATACTGAAACAACAGAAGTGCTTTTAAGAGAAGTGTTGACTGAAACGGAAAATGATGCTAAGTGATACCAAACTAGAATACATTAGTTAAGAGTACTCTTTCATTGACATGAAGATCTCAGTTGAACTTTGTTTTCCAATCAGCGTGTGTAAATAAACACGTGTCAGGCAGGCAGCTGAGAGTTTGGAAAGTTGTGGAATGTGTACTTTGGCCTGTTTCTGTTGAGCAGTAGGTCCTGCATGTTTCTGTTGAGCTGTAGGTCCTGCATGTTTCTGTTGAGCAGTAGGTCCTGCATGTTTCTGTTGAGCAGTAGGTCCTGCATGTTTCTGTTGAGCAGGAGGTTCTGCATGTTTCTGTTGAGCAGTAGGTTCTGCATGTTTCTGTTGAGCAGTAGGTCCTGCATGTTTTTGTTGAGCAGTAGGTTCTGCATGTTTCTGTTGAGCAGTAGGTTCTGCATGTTTCTTTTGAGCTGTAGGTCCTGCATGTTTCTGTTGAGCAGTAGGTCCTGCATGTTTCTGTTGAGCAGTAGGTCCTGCATGTTTCTGTTGAGCAGGAGGTTCTGCATGTTTCTGTTGAGCAGTAGGTTCTGCATGTTTCTGTTGAGCAGTAGGTCCTGCATGTTTCTGTTGAGCTGTAGGTTTTGCATGTTTCTTTTGAGCTGTAGGTCCTGCATGTTTCTGTTGAGCAGTAGGTCCTGCATGTTTCTGTTGAGCAGTAGGTCCTGCATGTTTCTGTTGAGCAGTAGGTCCTGCATGTTTCTGTTGAGCAGTAGGTTCTGCATGTTTCTTTTGAGCTGTAGGTTCTGCATGTTTCTTTTGAGCAGGAGGTTCTGCATGTTTCTTTTGAGCTGTAGGTTCTGCATGTTTCTTTTGAGCAGGAGGTTCTGCATGTTTCTTTTGAGCTGTAGGTTTTGCATGTTTCTGTTGAGCAGTAGGTTTTGCATGTTTCTGTTGAGCAGTAGGTTCTGCATGTTTCTTTTGAGCTGTAGGTTTTGCATGATTCTGTTGAGCAGTAGGTCCTGCATGTTTCTGTTGAGCAGTAGGTTCTGCATGTTTCTGTTGAGCAGTAGGTCCTGCATGTTTCTGTTGAGCAGGAGGTTCTGCATGTTTCTTTTGAGCTATAGGTCCTGCATGTTTCTGTTGAGCAGTAGGTCCTGCATGTTTCTGTTGAGCAGTAGGTCCTGCATGTTTCTGTTGAGCAGTAGGTCCTGCATGTTTCTTTTGAGCTGTAGGTTTTGCATGATTCTGTTGAGCAGTAGGTCCTGCATGTTTCTGTTGAGCTGTAGGTTCTGCATGTTTCTGTTGAGCAGTAGGTTCTGCATGTTTCTGTTGAGCTGTAGGTTCTGCATGTTTCTGTTGAGCAGTAGGTTCTGCATGTTTCTGTTGAGCAGGAGGTTCTGCATGTTTCTGTTGAGCAGTAGGTTCTGCATGTTTCTGTTGAGCAGTAGGTCCTGCATGTTTCTGTTGAGCAGTAGGTCCTGCATGTTTCTTTTGAGCTGTAGGTTCTGCATGTTTCTGTTGAGCAGTAGGTTCTGCATGTTTCTGTTGAGCTGTAGGTTCTGCATGTTTCTGTTGAGCAGTAGGTTCTGCATGTTTCTGTTGAGCAGGAGGTTCTGCATGTTTCTGTTGAGCAGTAGGTTCTGCATGTTTCTGTTGAGCAGTAGGTCCTGCATGTTTCTTTTGAGCTGTAGGTTCTGCATGTTTCTGTTGAGCAGTAGGTCCTGCATGTTTCTGTTG
>CM060251.1:87433482-87443531 GCA_030684275.1 Acipenser oxyrinchus oxyrinchus | reverse complement strand
CCAGCACCCAGACGGGGACCGCGAGCGCCCAGCGCCCAGACGGGGACCGTGAGCGCCCAGATGGGGGACCGCGAGCGCCCAGCGCCAGACAGGGGACTGTGAGCGCCCAGCGCCCAGACAGGGGGACTGTGATCGCCCAGCGCCAGACGGGGACCCGAGCGCCTAGCGCCCAGACGGAGGGACCACGAGCGCCCAGCATCCAGACGGGGGACCGCGAGTGTCCAGCGCCCAGACGGGGGACCGCGGGCGTCCAGCCCCAGATGGGGGACCCAAGGCCCAGAGCACAGACAGGGGACAGCGGGAATCCAAAGCCTGAGAGGCAGCTGTTCCCATCTCTACCAGCAGAGGAAGAATGCCTGCTGTCCCCATCTCCACCAGCAGAGGAAGAATGCCTGCTGTCCCCAGCTCCACCAGCAGAGGAAGAATGTCTGCCGCCCCCATCTCCACCAGCAGAGGAAGAATGCCTGCTGTCCCCATCTCCACCAGCAGAGGAAAAATGCCTGCTGTCCCCATCTCCACCAGCAGAGGAAAAGTGCCTGCTGGTTGCAACTTCAGAGCCGCACCCGTCCCCTGCAAGAGAAGGAGACCCGCACCAGTCCCCTACAAGAGAGGGAGACCCGCACCAGTCCCCTGCAAGAAAGGGAGAGCCGCACCAGTCCCCTGCAAGACAGGGAGAGCCGCACCAGTCCCCTGCAAGTGAAGCAGAGCCGCACCAGTCCCCTGCAAGAGAGGCAGAGCCGCACCAGTCCCCTGCAAGAGAGGGAGAGCCGCACCAGTCGCCTACAAGAGAGGGAGAGCCGCACCATAGTAATAATTCATGTAATAATATTTTTCTACTGTAAATTAATGTTTTGTGTGCGCTTGTTCGATATATGGGGTCAGTGGAGCGCTTTGAGGCATTGACCGGCTTTTTTTGTTGTTGCAAATATCAGAATGGTTGTTGTGTATGTGTTTTTGTTTGTTTTTTGTGTTTTGCTTAAAAGCAATAGCTTTAAAACAACTTACAAGCTGTCTACAAAATTGGATCATGTGAAAAGCTTGCGATGCTAGCTATGGCTGGAAAGCAATTTGGTTGGGTGCTATCAAACCACTTTTTTGTAGTGACCAAGCGAAGGTTGCTCTTTGTTTTGTTTCTGGTGTAGGACGCTCAGAGCACTCCACTGTATAAAACACTGTAGAGTGTTTTGAATATAAGTTGGTGTAATGAGAGTACGTTCAAAACACTATGCTGCGCTCTGAGCTGACGTTCAAAACACTCCCTTCCAGCCCAAAACACTACAGCCATGTATGCCGAAAACACCTTCATTACCCATGTTATTTTTAGTTAACTGTAACGATAACAAAAATGTCTATTAACGAACAAAAATCCTATCAGTTAATAGTAACTATAACAAAAACAATTATGTAAAACAATAACGAAATAGTAACAAAGTTAAAAATCAAATTTCGTTATAGTTTGATATTATTTTTTAGTTTGATAAAATTGATATTCCATTTGAACACTTTGGATGCCAGCATGTCTGTGCCAGTGGTGGCCAGTGCAGTAGTCTAGGCAGGAGAGTACCAGGGCCTGGACCAGGAGCTGGGTGGCGTGAGTTGGTGAGGAAGGGTTGGATTCTTAGGTATGTTGCTCAGGAAGAATCAGCAAGTGTGTGCCAGAGTGGAGTGCTGGGAATAAGAGAGGCAGTGGCCCAGGGTGACTCCGAGGTTCTTAGCTGAGGAGGAGGGAGAGTGTGGTAGATTCCAGAGGAATGGAGATAGAGAGATCAGAGGAGGGAAAAGAAAAGGAGGTCAGATTTAGAGAGATTTTGAGTTTGAAGTGATGCGAGTGCATCCAGGAGGAGATAGCAGACAGACAGGTTGAGATAGGGGGTGGTGGAGTCAGAAGTGGGAAAGGAGAGGAAAATCTGAGCATCATCAGCATAGAAATGGTATGAGAAACCATAGGATGCGATGAGGGAGCCCAGGGAGCGGGTGTAGAGAGAGAACAGGAGAGGACCCAAGACTGACCCTTGGGGGACTCCTGTTGAGAGAGGGCGAGGTGTGGAGGTTGCTCCACGCCAGGTTAAGGAGGCTGGGTGGTCAAGGAGGCTGTGTGGTCCAGTGGTTAAAGAAAAGGGCTTGTAACCAGGAGGTCCCCGGTTCAAATCCCACCTCAGCCACTGACTCATTGTGTGACCCTGAGCAAGTCACTTAACCTCCTTGTGCTCCGTCTTCTGGGTGAGACGTAATTGTAAGTGACTCTGCAGCTGATGCATAGTTCACACACCCTAGTCTCTGTAAGTCGCCTTGGATAAAGGCGTCTGCTAAATAAACAAATAATAAAGTGCAGTTGGAGAGGTAGGAGGAGAACCAGGCCAGAGCAGTGCCAGAGATTCCCAGGTCAGCGAGAGAGGATAGTAGAATAGAGTGATCGACAGTGTCAAAGGCAGCAGAGAGGTCGAGGAGAATTAGGACAGAGGAGAGAGAGGCAGCTCAGGCAGAGTTTATTGAGTTAGTGACAGACAGGAGGGCGGTTTCAGTGGAGTGAGCAGAGCGGAAGCCAGTTTGGAGAGGGTCGAGCAGAGAGTGGTTGGACAGGAAAGCAGAGAGCTGGTGTGTACAGCCCGCTTGAGGGTTTTGGAGAGGAAGGGTAGGAGGGAGACAGGACGGTAGCTCTGGAGGGAGGTGGGGTCGAGAGTAGGTTTTTTGAGGAGGAGAGTGATAGAGGCTTGTTTGAAGGCAGAGGGAAAGAGACCAGAAAGGAGAGAGGTGTTGAGAAGGAAGGAGATGAAGGGAAGTAGAGCAGGAGCAGCAGCTTGAAAGAGGTGAGTGGTGAGGGGGTCCAGGGCACATGTGTTGCATAGTCAATTTGGATTACATTATTTGTTTATGTATAACTGACATGCAGCGTGTGCTATCAAAACAAAAGTTTTCTTTTTTAATTCATTGCATCATATGACGAATAAAAACAGGGCTTGTCATAATATTATAAATACATTAACTAATGCCTTTATCCAAGGCGACTTCAAAGAGTACTTGGAACTGCAAACACAAGTGTCACAAAGACGGCCGACAGTGGGTGACGTCAGACCAGAAACAGGAAGTAATACACAGAAACTTGGGGTTGGTGAAGCTGAGCACTTGGTTGTGCTCAGCATTTAATAAACAAAATAAAAGAACACAAAAACAGCACACGGCACATTCGCCAAAACAAAAAAAGATAAACAAAACGAACTAACACTTAAACGGTGCACGGAGACAAACAAACACGGTGCGTACAAAACACTTATTATTATTATTATTATTATTATTCTTCTTCTTCTTCTTCTTCCCCTTTACTCTACGTTCTCCTCTCTCTCTCTCTCACCCGTTCTCCACTCTCGAACACCCAACCCGAAAGTGAGTGAAACGTGCATCTATATATACTGTTGTGCTGGGATTCAATTACTAATTAATTATTCACTTGAATCCCAGCACGTGAATTAATTATGTGCAACCTCGTGCCTAACTACAATTATACATTTTAAACACACGTGAAACACAGACCCGCTTATATCCCGTGTACCAATCGCTATACACCAACATTAACACATGCAACATGCAACATATAACACAAACTACGCACAAGGGCCGCCACATCGCCACATATACCCCCTTGTGCGCAGCACACATGGCCTCAACGGCCACCTCCCCTTAAAACCCAGCAGTCCAGGACAAAGTCTCGGGCTGGGAAGGGAGGCTTCAGTGGGCCCATGGCTGGCAATGCTGTCAGCACCCCTGCCGGTAGTGGCACGGCTGACAGCATGCTGGTCCACTCCTGCAGCGAAACTGCTGCTGGGGAAAGTGGTCTCCTGACCTCTCCCCCTTTCTTCGTAGCCGGTAGCTCCCTCCTGTGGGGCTCCGGCCTCAAGAACTCCTGCAGCGAAACTGCTGCTGGGGAAAGTGGTCTCCTGACCTCTCCCCCTGTCTTTGTAGCCGGTAGCTCCCCTTTCTGGGGCTCCGGCCACCGTACTCCCTGTGGTGGAGGTGCGGGAAGCGGAGACAGCTCCTGCTCCTCTGCTCGGGCAGTGGCGGAACCAGCAGGTATTCACCCTCTGCTGGTGGAGGTGGGAGGGGCAAGCAGTCCTCCCACGACAAAGAAGGCGGAACCAGCAGGTACTCACCCTCTGCTGGTGCAGGAGGCAGAGGCAGCTCCTGCTGCTCTGCTCCTGGTAGAAGCAATTGAGGTGGTGGAGGCAGAGGCAGCTCCTGCTGCTCTGCTCCTAGTGGTGTCGGAACCAGCAGGTATTCACCCTCTGCTGGTGGAGGTGGGAGGGGCAAGCAGTCCTCCCACGACAAAGAAGGCGGAACCAGCAGGTACTCACCCTCTGCTGGTGGAGGAGGCAGAGGCAGCTCCTGCTGCTCTGCTCCTGGTGGAAGCGGTTGAGGTGGTGGAGGCAGAGGCAGCTCCTGCTCCTCTGCTCCTAGTGGAGGAAGTGGTGGAGGTGGGAGCAGCGTGTAGTCTCCTGGCGATGGAGGTGCGAGCAGCGTGTGGTCTCCTACTGTTGCAGGGGGACTGGTGCGGCTCCGCCTCTCTTGCAGGGGACTGGTGCGGCTCTCCCGCTCCTGCAGGGGACTGTGGTGGAGGCAGAGGCAGCTCCTGTTCCCTCCTCCGGGTGGTGACGGTGGGGAAGTGATACCAGCAGACGTTCACACTCTGCTGGTGGATGGGAACCCAGCAGGCATTCACCCTCTGCTGGGGACACGGGGACAGCAGGCATTCTTCCTCTGCTGGTGGACACGGGGACAGCAGGCATTCTTCCTCTGCTGGTGGACACGGGGACAGCAGGCATTCCTCCTCTGCTGGTGGACATGGGGACAGCAGGCATTCCTCCTCTGCTGGTGGAGGTGGAACCAGCAGGCATTCTCCCTCTGCTGGCAGCTTGGGTCCTAGGGCTGTGGAAGCCCCGACTTCCCTCTCTTTGGGCTGTGGACGCACCGACTCCTCCCTTTTGGGCTGTGGACGCACCGACTCCTCCCTTTTGGGCTGTGGACGCACCGACTCCTCCCTTTTGGGCTGTGGACGCACCGACTCCTCCCTTTTGGGCTGTGGACGCACCGACTCTCCCCTCTTGGGCTGTGGACGTTCGGGCTCCCCCCACTCAGGCGTAGGACGTTCGGGCTCCTCCCACTCAGGCGTAGGACGTTCGGGCTCCTCCCACTCAGGCGTAGGGACGTTCGGGCTCCTCCCACTCAGGCGTAGGGACGTTCGGGCTCCTCCCACTCAGGCGTAGGACGCTCGGGCTCCTCCCACTCAGGCGTAGGGACGTTCGGGCTCCTCCCACTCAGGCTGTGGGACGTTCGGGCTCCTCCCACTCAGGCGTAGGACGTTCGGGCTCCTCCCGCTTGGGCTGTGGACGCTCAGGCTCCTCCCGCTTGGGCTGTGGACGCTCAGGCTCCTCCCGCTTGGGCTGTGGACGCTCAGGCTCCCCCTCATAACTGCGGAAGGGACAGACGGCAAAGCAATGCTGCTGGTTACAGAGGCAGCACAACAGTGCTGACCTACAGCTCCTCGGGTGCCTGGCCCTGATGTACTCCTCCTCCTCCCTGTCCCTCGCTTCCCGGTCCTTTTTCCACCTCATGCTGTTTTCCTTTTTCCCCTTTTTTTTTTTTTTTTTTTTTTAAACAACCAATTGCGGTTCCTGCTCTGGCCTGAGTCCTGGAGGCGCTGTAGATCCCACGCAGGACACCACGTGTCACAAAGACGGCCGACAGTGGGTGACGTCAGACCAGAAACAGGAAGTAATACACAGAAACTTGGGGTTGGTGAAGCTGAGCACTTGGTTGTGCTCAGCATTTAATAAACAAAATAAAAGAACACAAAAACAGCACACGCACATTCGCCAAAACAAAAAAGATAAACAAAACGAACTAACACTTAAACGGTGCACGGAGACAAACAAACACGGTGAGTACAAAACACTTATTATTATTCTTATTCTTATTATCTTATTCTTCTTCTTCTTCTTCTTCCCTTTACTCTCTTTCTCTCTCTCTCTCTCACCCGTTCTCCACTCTCGAACACCCAACCCCGAGTGAGTGAAACGTGCATCTATATATACTGTTGTGCTGGGATTCAATTACTAATTAATTATTCACTTGAATCCCAGCACGTGAATTAATTATGTGCAACCTCGTGCCTAACTACAATTATACATTTTTAAACACACGTGAAACACAGACCCGCTTATATCCCGTGTACCAATCGCTATACACCAACATTAACACATGCAACATGCAACATATAACACAAACTACGCACAAGGGCGCGGCCACATCGCCACAACAAGTTAAAAGGAAGTTAGAAAGGCCAAGAGAGATAGAAATCAATATTGCTAAGGGGCTAAAACCAATTCCAAAATGTTTTTCCAATATTATAACAGCAAGAGATCATTCAAAGAGGAGGTTAAATGTCTAAGAGACACAAATGGCAAAATCATAGACTAAGAAGAAAAAATAGCAAATATATTAAATGATTACTTTTCACAGGTTTTACATAGGAGGACACAGACAACATGCCCCACATGTCGACCTGTTCCTATCCAGATTTAAATAACTTTAGGATAACAGAGGCAGAAGTGTTAAAGGGACAAGGAGCTCTTAAAATAAACATATCCCCTGGGATAGTGAGAAGTGTTGAATTTAAATCAAGGGAAGTAATGTTAAACTTTACAATGCATTAGTAAAACCTCACCAAGAATATTGTGTTCAGTTCTGGTCACCTTGTTACAAAAGGATATTGCTGCTCTAGAAAGAGTGCAAAGAAGAGCAACCAGAATTATCCCGGTTTAAAAGGCATGTCAGTATGCAGACAGGCTAAAAGAATTGAATCTATTCAGTCTTGAACAAAGAAGACTACGCTGTGATCTGATTCAAACATTCAAAATCCTAAAAGGTATAGACAATGTCAACCCAGGGACTTCTTTGACCTGAAAAGAAACAAGGACCAGGGGTCACAAATGGAGATTAGATAAAGGGCATTCAGAACAGAAAATAGGAGGCACTTTTTTACACAAAGAATTGTGAGGGTCTGGAACCAACTCCCCAGTAATGTTGTTGAAGCTGACACCCTGGGATCCTTCAAGAAGCTGCTTGATGAGATTCTGGGATCAATAAGCATTAACAACCAAACGAGGAAGATGGGCTGAATGGCCTCCTCTCGCTTGTAAACTTTCTTATGTTCTTCTTATGTTCTTATATATATATATATATTTGCTGTGGTTTACTTTTTTATTTAAAAAGTGAAAAACAAACCCTGGTTTTTAGATCTAATACTGATAGATCTTACCCGTCACACTGCCCCCTCCCTCCCTCCCTCCCTCCCTCCCACCCAGTCCCTCAGCTCTAACCACTAGACCAGGACACACTGCTTCCCTCCCTCTGTCCCTCCCTCCTCCTTCCTTCCTAACCCTCCACCCTAACCACTAGACCAGGCTACACTGCCCCCTCCCTCCCTCCTCCTCCCTCCCACCCAGTCCCTCAGCTCTAACCACTAGACCAGGACACACTGCTTCCCTCCCTCCCTCCCTCCCTCCCTCCCTCTGTCCCTCCCTCCTCCTTCCTAACCCTCCACCCTAACCACTAGACCAGGCTACACTACTCCCCTCCCTCCTAGCCCCTCTGCTCTAATTAATGCACTAGACCAGCTTTCACCTTCCTCTGGGGCCTGGGTTTCAATCTGGGGGCTAGGTGGCTTAGCTGGTTAATGTTAATACACTAGATCAGCCTTTCACCTTCCTCTGGGGGCCTGGGTCTCCATTCTCTGGGGCTAGGTGGCTTAGCGAAGTTAATGTTAATGCACTAGACCAGCTTTCAGTGTGGACGCTACAACTGCAGCTATGCTCCCTCGCTCTCTCCCCTCTCTCTCTCTCTCTCAATTTCTTGTGAATGACACGCTTCTCTCTCTCTAATAACTCTCTCAATCAGTCTCATCTCAATCCACTCTGATTGCGAGAATCTGAGAGAGACGACAGCAGGGACTTTGAATCTCATTGTATCTGTTCCCTGAAACAAAGCAAACAAACAAACAAAACAAAACAACAACAACAACAAAAACCCTTGAGTGTGTTCCAGAATCACTGAATGGACGTGAACTTGACCGACGACGATGGAAGACTGGGTGGGTCCTGTTACATGTGACGAGTTAGCAGCTCTACCCTTCAGCATTATTATTAGTATTATTATTATTATTAGCAGTAGTAATAGTATTAGTGGCATTAGAATCATTATCATTATTATTATTATCATGGACATACTTATTATTTATTTATTTATTTATTTATTTATTAGCAGATGCCCTTATTCTTGAAATGTATTTTTGGTTTACGACTGTAATATAATAATAATAATAATAATAATAATAATAATAATAATGTGTTAATAGAAAGTATAAAACTACAAACAGTGTTCGGGAAACAATGGCTTTGTGTTGCTGGATTATCAACTCGTTGAAATGGTGTTAAGTACAGATGTTATCAAATGAGATTGAGTTTTATTTTGTTTTCTCTTCGCATTAGTTTCCGAATAAGCTTGTATATAAGAACAAAGGTAAAGTAGGTACACACACCTGTGAATAATTGATCAAAAATCTATCATATCAGGACGTTCCTTCTTCAGCTGGATTGAAAAAGCAGCGCCTAAACAGTTTTTGTCAACCTACCTGACCTTTCTCTTAGATTTTGCACCTTTTGGCAGAGAAGCCTTCAGGCATCCTGGTACTGAGTCTGTTTGAGTTTAGTCTCCTTTATTCTGCTGTATTGCACACATCTCATGTTTTGTCTTCTAAAAACTACAACATTGTAGGTCATTTGCATATAAAAACGCACATTCGCGAAAGTATTTATAAGCACATTAATAGTTGTTTTTTTTTTTTTAACAGCATGAGAAGCATGTTCTCAAAGCACGCGCATTTCCCATTATCTGGGAATTCTTATAATCCAATACTCGTGAGGACTATTATATTATATTATAATACAGTGTACTTAGAAAATAATTTCATATTAGAAAATAATAAATGCTTCTGCAGTAATAAACCGGTATGTTGCAATTTCCATTTTCATTTTAATGAATTTGTTTAATCTTAGTACTTTCAGTTTGCTACCAATATTGTTTATATATATATATATATATATATATATATATATATATATATATATATATAAAAAATGATTAATTAATTCAATGATTAAAAAAATAATCTTAGTTAATCTCGGTTTTAATGATATTAAATTCTTACAATTACTACATCCATCTAATCTAAATGTGTTTTATTACTGATGCTATTGTTTTATTATCCTTAACTGTAAATAAAATTGTTTAAAATGTATTTATTTATGTATTTATTTAATCAGGAAATTTACCCATTGAGACCACCACCAAAATTTACTAGGGGCAATAATTTAGAAACTACAAATACAACCAACACAATAAAATGTGCGGTTCAAGCTTGATCAGCAGCATACACAGATCAGAAAACATAATACATAGGATAGCTATTTTTAAATGTGATTGTGAACTGAAATAAATTAGTTTTTTTAAAATAAAATTATAAATATGCAGCTATAGTAAACACTTCTAGGAAATGAACTGTTAATTCTGAAGAGAACTAAAAAAAAAAAAAACTAAAAAAAACTGTCATATCCAAAAACTGCAAACTAACAATTGTTAGGCTTTACATACTACGCACAATTGTTAGGCTTTACATACTACGTGCAATTGTTAGGCTTTACATACTACGTGCAATTGTTAGGCTTTACATACTACGCGCAATTGTTAGGCTTTACATACTATGTGCAAAAAAAAAAAAAGGAGCAACGTAGCCTAACTCATTAAAAAAAAAGTATTATCATCCTTAGCTTGATATGGCCTTGCAGCGATCCTGCATTTCTGTCGAAACTGGTGGCTTTAATTTGTTGTTGTTATTGTCTGTAGCAGAAGAGGCGTGTTCAGCACACAGCAGACTCGGGTGTGATACTGCAACACACTTTAACAGTATCGAAGTAAGTGTCTTTCTGTCCACTGAGCCGTCA